>JAYMSP010002444.1:0-24246 GCA_036897095.1 Plantago elongata
GTTGGCTAGTGTGTATGTCGGACTCGCCAAGCGCGTAGGCTAGTATGCATGTCGGACTTGCCAAGCGTGTTTGGCTCGCATGTTCGTCAGACCTACCAAACGCATTGGCTAGTGTGTCTGTCCGCTAGGAGGTAGGGAGGTCCGACCCGCGTGTGAGGTCGAGACGGATTCATTTGGAGATCATCGATTGGGTCGGGGTCTTGATGGACCGATTTGTTAGTCTTGTTGGAAAAGCAAATTTTGGCCATTACAATAATGTCTCTTAAAACTATAATATTTCAGCTTAAAATAATAATTACGCAGTACACGCAGTAAACATGGATTCACTATACGATTTTCAGTTCTAATTTCAGATTTGAAAATACCAGATCGTAAAATTGATAAAAAAAATAAAAATGAAGATGAATTCACTTTCAGTTGATATTATAACGGAAAAAGCGAGATGAATGCATAACATAACGAATTATACAACTATAACATAAACAATTACATATCATACAACAAATCAAATTCATGAAAACTAAAAAAACTCATGAAACAGTAAATATGATTAGAAATTTTACTTGATTTGTGTTGTTTTCTTCTTCGTAGGATTTGAACAAGAGGACTTGGTTCTGATCTATAGCTTCTGAAAGTGTTGGATTCGGTGGAGATCCGGTGGAATGTTGGACGGAGTAAATCTCATGAGGGATGAAGAAGAGAAGGAAAAAACACATTACACCTTTTGGTATGTGTATTAAGTCGGTTCAAAATTTGATTTATTTATGGGTATATATAGGAGATGTGAACCGATTTTTTAGTATTGAACCGAATTTTCCTAATCTATAGAAAAATCTTGACTTATAGTATACTTACTCTAAACTTTATAGTTATTTTCCTTGCAATGGTTATTACTGTTGCTTTTTTATAATAAATGAAATAGTAAAATATTATCTAAAAATTGTATTATAGAAGTTGTCACGATCCGACACTAATCGGTCGAGTCCCGACCCTTTCGGCTGACGCAGTCTCTAATGGATAGCTCTCCGGGTAATATGCTTGTCCCACTGTACCGATACAAGTCATTCCTCACACACTATGTCCTCACTTGTGTGAGAACTAAGACTTCCCACTTGGTCATCCATCTTAGGATTGCTCCAGACCAAACATATTTAACTCTGAAGTTCTCGTAGGTGGATTTTCAAAAAGAAAGATGCACTTTGTTAATATGAGTAGCGTTTTTAATCCCTCAAAGTCTTTGGACTTGACTTGAAATTCTAAGACGTTACAGTAGTATACAATATACACTAATATTTTTTTGGATAGATTTTACGGGGGGTCTAAATTAAGTTTAGGCATCAAGAATATCCAAAACATCTATGGAGCCATGAACCTTTATTTTTAAGAAAATCATCGATGTTTCAATTAAAATATCTATGTTCTAAACATTGAAGTTTTTTTTTTATAGTGTAACAAGACTTATTTCGTTAAGAACATAGATGTTTTAATTAATAGCATATGTGATTTTATTGGTAATATAGACCGTATCTTATGGGATTTTGTATCCTTGGTTAATATATATTGTAATTTTAAGAAAATTAAGGTGGGGATGAGAATTAAATTTTATTAATAATAATATAGAAAGAAGAAAAATCCTATTCAACATTTTCAACTGAAAATATCCTTCTTGGTAGGCCAAATTCCAAAATGCCACACAAAATCAAAATAAGGCCTGACCCCACTTGCACCACTACCAAATGCCCACATAAACAAAATACAAACTGCGTTTCAATATCATACCCACTCTCTTTTTAACTTTCACCTACCAGAATAAGTACTGCATGTATATAATGAAAAACACAGATAATATTTTTAGTAGAAAATTACTACCAATATAGTGTTTAGATAAAAATAATAAAGTATTATTCATTTCAAAAACATAAAACGCACTAATTTATTACAATGAAGACATTTTTATCAGAAAGATACAAAATATCCCCAGAGCCGGGGCTACATGTTACTAATTAAAATATTTGTATTATTAACAACAAAGATCAAGTATCCTCGTATACAATCTTTACATAATATATTTATGTTATCATAAAAATTATCGATGTTCTAAATTAAAACACATGTATTATTAAAATTGATGTTTTTAATATTTGAAGCAAGTCTAATAAGAGACGATCTTTATGTAAAGATGAATCATGTTACCAATAAAAATACCCATGTTAATCATTAAAACACTCATATTCTCGACATTTGAGATTTTTTTCCATATTACAACAATACTTATTTTAACATGGATATTTTAATTAATAACAACGTTTTTATTGCTAACATAGGCCGTCTTTACGTAGAGACCGTCTCTCATAAGATTTTGTGTATTTGAAAAAAAAATGAATTTCATATTAACATAAACATTTTCAGTAGTAAAATTGATGTTTTCATTAAAAAAACATAATCGGTCTTTAATTATTCATAGGAAATTGCATTCCAGATGAAGTTAGTATAAAATATAGTAATTCTTACTTTACCTAACTCACAATTTTATTCACTCGTTCTTATATTCTTATCTAATCTATACCTTCATTGTATTAGTAAGTACTAAAAATTATATCCAGTTTCACAAGAAATTGAGACCGAACGAAGAAGGTTATTACATGAAAAGTAGAAAAGGTAGGAATTATAAAATATAGTGTTGTAAGGAATTCATTGTTGGTAGCTCCACTTGCTAGCTGTTAATGGGCTGTCCCTGTTGATAAACATGAGAAATTATTAAGTAATTATCTAATAATCACACAAATTAGCACAGAATAAGACCTGTAGCTGAAATCCAACAAGTACGGTAGAGCTAGAAAGGTTAGAAATAAAATGAAGCTGCTTTCCTTTTTCTGTGCCATCGTCTTTTATTACTACATGCATTACAGCTCGCTCGTGAATTGATAACAAGAAGAGATAGATAGATTACAAAAAGTTAAGGATTACAAAGGCAACTAGGAAAAGGATAGGCAGTTTTGTCTGGAGGGACAAACGCGTCATTTCCACACTAATGTAGTATGTAATGTTATTATTGTTGTTGAGGTAAAATAAAATGCATTTGTCCGTGTCATGGTCTCAATATCTATGCTACTTCTCTTCCATAAAAAATCATAGATTCTATTTTCTACTGCTATTTTCCCCCACCTTTTGAATATAATTAACTCACTAGATTTCCTTTTCTAGATTCTCAAATTTGTAATTTTCATCATTTTTTTTGTTTTTGCTCAAGAACACAAACATACAAGAAGAAGAGTTTGAACAAGAAAGAAGGTTATTAGATTTGAGGAATGAATGGTGGTGTTTCCATTGATCTTGATGAATCAGATGGTTCTGAGTTTGTAGAAGTTGATCCAACTGGGAGATATGGAAGGGTATGTTTTTCTTCATGTTCATTTGATTCAGTTTCTTCACTTTCTTGCCCATTTATTGTTGATGTTACATCATTTCTTGTTTTTCATGATTTTTACAGTACAATGAGATTCTTGGAAAAGGTGCTTCGAAAACAGTGTATGTGCCTTTTATTCGATTCATTCAACTTATTCTTGTTCCAATTTAATGCTGTCTGCTCATTACCTTAGGTGGTTAACATAATCTAGTTTGTTTTCTTGTTTTTCTGATTGTAGCTTTGTTTTATTGTTTATGGTTGTAGATTTAGAGCATTTGATGAGTATGAAGGGATAGAAGTGGCATGGAATCAGGTGAAGCTCTATGACTTTTTGCAGAGCCCCGATGATCTCGAAAGGCTTTATTGCGAAATTCATCTGCTAAAGACATTAAACCACACCAATATCATGAAGTTCTATACTTCTTGGGTGGATACCGCGAACAGGAACATCAATTTCATCACCGAAATGTTTACTTCCGGTACTCTTAGGCAGTAAGTGCTTGTACAGTCTTGATTTTGTTCGTCGTGCGCCTGTTTGTTAATCGTGGATGTAATCTCATTAGTTTGTTTGGATTTTTGGTGATTTTGGAAAGGTATAGGCTGAAACATAAGAAGATTAATACTAGAGCAATCAAGCACTGGTGCAGGCAGATTCTGCAAGGGCTGCTTTATCTTCACAGCCATGATCCTCCGGTCATTCATAGAGACCTCAAGTGTGACAATATATTTATCAATGGGAATCAAGGTGAAGTCAAGATTGGGGACCTTGGCCTTGCTGCGATTCTTAGGAAATCACATGCTGCTCGTTGTGTAGGTATACGTTTTAATTCAAAATTCATATGGGTTTACTTTTTGTATTAGATATACGTATATATTGTGGATGTGTTTTGATATGCTGAGGAACTTTAGAAGATATGCCATTATTACTGCTTTATTGCTTGTGAATGCGTCGCAGTGACTTGAGTGTCAAGATTTACATTTACCTCCAAAAAGGAAATTAACATTATGTATACTTGGGGGCAAAGTTCACAATCTTACTTAGATTTCGATTGCATTTCCGTAGATTTCTTTGCTACCTATTAAAATTGCAACTAAAATTTATCACGGATTTATGTAATGTGCAATCTTGTGCGTTGCATACGATTTGGTTTTTTTTTAATGGTAACAATTATGGTTGTATGAAATATTAAAGAAGAACAAATTGGAATAAAGTTGTGCATTTCTTTGCTTATTTATCAGGAACACCTGAGTTTATGGCTCCAGAGGTGTATCAAGAGGAGTACAATGAACTGGTTGATATTTATTCATTTGGAATGTGTGTTTTGGAAATGGTAACATTTGAGTACCCATATAGTGAATGCACCCATCCAGCTCAAATTTACAAGAAAGTTATTTCTGTAAGGACTCGTTTTCTGTTTTCGTTTCCATGTTCAACTTTAGCTTGGTAGCATCATCCAATCTAAAGCTTACTCATTTAATTTGTGTCCTATATAGGGAAAGAAACCAGATGCTATTTATAAAGTTACGGATCCAGAAGTGCGTGGATTTGTTGAGAAATGTTTAGCAACAGTATCTGACAGGTTATCTGCTTGGGAACTTCTAAATGATCCCTTCCTCCAAATTGATGACTATTGTCATGATTTGAGGCCATTAAATTATCAGAATGATTATGATGAAGTAGGCCCAATTTTAAGGCAGCCTCTTCTGAATGGTGGTCATAGCCGCACAAGTTCTTTGGTCAATGCTTATTCCAATTACCTTAGTTATGAACATGAACATGAATCGGATCAGCATTCAGTTGAATATGAAGCACCTGAGATCGATTTATTCACGGGTCATGAGGAGGATCACTTGGAAACTTTAGAGATTACAATTAAAGGGAGAAGGAGTGATGATGGCAATATCTTTTTGAGGCTCCGGATAGCTGATAAAGAAGGTTGGTTTCTTTTTGCTCTTTGCATTCAAATGGTCAAAATACAATTTGCTGGTAGACATTTTCTTAAGCAGCTGATACGAGTCTTATAAGCCATTTTGTTGCCTTTGCAAATGTGATTATGCTTTTGTTTAGCACTTTCTCAGAGCGTAATTTATGGAAGCACCTTTATAGGTGATTCAACGGGCTGATATTAGCAGATGCTAGAAGCACCTAAAATTGTGTGTTTTTTCCTTTCTTTTTCGGGTTCTATATTTCCTAATGCTCTGAAGAAAGCAAAACCTAGAAACTAGAACAGCTATTGCAGTCTGCCTATGTCGAAGCTGCCTGTGTATAACATTCATTTGCGGTGTATGTGTTTTCTCACTATAGTAATTTTCTTAATGGATTATTGCAGGCCGTGTCAGGAATATCTATTTCCCTTTCGATATTGAACTCGACACAGCTCTGAGTGTTGCAACAGAGATGGTTGCTGAGTTGGACATAACAGATCAAGACGTGACTAAAATATCAGAGATGATTGATGCTGAAATTGCATCCTTGGTACCCGAATGGAATATGGAAGACAGAAACAATACTGATGTATGCCAGAATTGTGCTGCCTCTGATGGTTCAGTGGTGGAGGTTTTATCTACCAAACATTGCTGCGGATCTGTACATGGTCGTTTTGAAGAGATCACATACCAAGTTGAAGAGTCGGAACAGTGTGTTACTGATGGTGCTCCACTAACCTCAAGCCAATCTGACGATGTTCAATTTGCTGAGATATGGGAGCGACATGATCATGAAAGTTCCAATCTATCTACCTCAGAGGATAAGCATGAAATTATAGTGGAAAACGACGAATATCCTATCCAAGATTTGCCAAAGACGAATACTCCCGAAGTAGAAAAGGATCATGAGAACGAGATAAGGCAAGAGCTACGGTGGCTAAAGGCGAGGTATCAGATGCAACTACGGGAGTTAAGAGATCAACAGCTTGGGAGGCTATCAAAACCGACTTCTGACAACAGGGAATTCATAAACGATTCTGAAGATAGCGGTACTAGTATTGATAAAAAAGTATACAGCTACGAGCCTGTGTTCAGTTCCTGCAGTCCTGTGCATATGGCGACGACAGCGAAGAGTTTCTATTCAAGCAGTTTGATCCCGCATTCGCTTCACCGGGCCAGTTCGTTGCCGGTAGATGCTACAGATTGCTAAAACTTCTCCAGTTAAAGGTTTTGAAGCTTGTAGATTGTACAAGTGAGAGTGACTTTTACTTGGAATTGATTGGAATTAGTGGGGTGTAAATTACTGACTGATTTATCATTACATATATAATGGCGAAGAAAGGGATGTTAAGCTGGCATTTTTCTTTCTGTAGAGACCCCAAGAAAATTATTGGGTGAATTATTTAAAAGGCGAATTACATCTAGGCCCCTATTAGATTAAATGTTGCAGATGACTACACTTAATTCAACAATTACATGTAAGTCTAGTCAATAAAGATTAATTACATTCAGGTCCACGAATTTGACTTTCAGCAAATTAGGCCCGGAAAAATCATTTATGCCACTGTTTGAATTTCAGCTTTTGCATTTTACCAAATAGCTTTAAGTTTTTCCTTTTTTACAAGTGTGAGAGGGAGAGAAAAGCGGGAGCTTGAAGTGGAGAGCCGGGCCGGAATTCTATATTCCTGGTAAGAGAGGGAGTCGCGTGACAGTGGAGGGCTGAAGCTTGGCCGGTTTCGAGTTTTCCGGTGGATTGGACTCCCGATTTGCCGGAGAATGGATCTGCAGACGAGGTGGAGAGGTACAGTTGGATTCTCGATTTTTGGTGAGGTGGGTACAGATTTTGGTGAGTTTCTCTGTGCATGGAGGGGTGAAGCTTGGCCGTTTTTGATTTTTCCGGTGGATTGGACTCCCGATTTGCCGAAGACTGGAGCAATCCGTTCCTTCTTGTGCAAAATTCGAAAACCAAATGAAGAGTTTAGATAGATGAGGCTCGGAGGTGGTGGTGGAGGTGGAGGTGGGAGGTGAAAGTGGAGGCCGGCGGAGTAGGTGGAAGGTGGGGATCAGCGAAGTAGGTGGAGATATTGCAAGCGGCTGCAGATGAGCTTGATGGTGGTGTCGGAGACACTCACTAGAGGCGAGGTGGGAGGCGGAGATGTGGAGGCGTACTGTTGCTACTGGAACTTGGAAGAAATTGGAAGAAGTAAGCGTGACGGTTACTATTAGGAAAAAATGAGACTGTTACTGCTAATGCAATGTTTGGATTGGCCAAATATTGAATATTGAATTAAGCTGGTCAACCAGAAAAATGGATTAATGGATCTGGATGTAATTGTTGATCTGACAAAGGCATTCAAAAGGGAATATATGTAATTTTTTTTATTTAAAGATAGTACGTCATGAAGAACAAATTTGGTGAATGTAAACTACCCATTCATAAATATACAAAAATTTGGTGAATATAAACTACCCATTCATAAATATACAAACTTTTACGATTGTGTGATGTGTATCTTCAAAATAATGATGAATTTCACAATGACATGGTTACTTGCTTGCTTACTTACCTTCAAGCATGATATTTTCTACTTCATAATAGTTCATATACTGTGTGATTTTAACATATACATGCATTTTATATTCATTACCAACATACCTACTCAAATAGAAGTTGCTCTCCACTATTCAAATTGGCAATATATCAGAAATAATTGAGTGACTGAAGGTATGAAACAAGATCTCATTCTGACCTACAAACCATTGTTTATGTTCCTGCCTTGATTTTTATATTTTCTGATATTAATGCCTTGACTTGATTATTAGACTGGTTAAATGACTTCAGCATGATTCATGACCTGGCTATATAGGTTTTATGACTTCATACACCACGGCCAAACTCAGATGGGAGTTTAATGGTACAAAATAAGGAGTTTAAGTTGAGGAGATTAAATATGTAACGATCGGGCCAGTTGAGCCCAACTCTGAACCTGCATGGTTACTCATAGACAGTTATTCGGTTATATGCTGATCGCACTGTACGAATACTAAGTGATTTTTCGTACATTTATACACAAACCAGTAATAGAAATAGATTTTACATATAAGTCAAATATAATAGATTGTGGGTAAATATAACACAAGGTAGAATGTGCATGATTACATGCATATTTGGCAAGACAGTTATGCTGAATTTTAGGACAGACAAAAAAAACTTGGTTTACCGAATTCTCCAAAGCAGAGAAACAATAACAATGAAAATGAGACGCAACAGAAATACAGAATGAGGCGATTGAATCCTCACGAAAATTGGTGATCGGACTTAGCAATCTAATATCTAAGTATATCATACTATCATCCACTACGATGGCGAATTCGAATCCATCAACTCCTTCTTCAACACCACACGCAACCACTGCTGCTTCATGGTTCTCCGGCATTGTCCGCCGCTCCGCCACCGAAAAGCCGGCACCCGTCGATGGACCTTCTTCTGGCCCCATCAACCACAAGCATCAATTTCGTGGTGTCATGTTTAAGTATGGCCCCAAACCAATTCAGGTTCCTTTTCATTCATACCTTTTTCATTTTATTTTATTAAGTAATGCACGTGTTTTTTTTTTTGTCTCTGTTGATGTGATCTCGTTGCTTTAAGATGTGCATTACGCTAATTGATGGTGGAAATTGGAATTGATTCTCATTTAGGAAGTGGATTGAGAGGATTAATTGGATCATGGATGATTTGGGAAATGGGGAATTGATGTTATTATGATATCAAAATACTATTGCTGTTATTAGTTTATTAGTACTTTATTTATACCAAGTAATGAATCCAACAGATTTTTGGTTTCATGGAGCTACAATACAGTCCAGGATTTTAAGTTCGGGGGTTGAATTATATGTATATGGGATTATTTTTGAGTCCAGGAATGGAAAAATCTAAAATTATCCAAAGTGTTACAAATAAAAAGAAGAGAAAATTTTATTATGCACAAAAACCTTTTTCGACTTTTTGAGTTTATCCCATATTCTTTTTTTTTTCCGCAATCGACACCAATAACTTTTCATAATTTTTGACGTTACACCAAAAATTGACGTCCGTTAAATTTATATATATTTTAAATCACACCAAAACATTTTCAGAAATTTGCACATGCTACCGAAACCTTTTTTAATTTTTTTAAATCACACCAGTACCTTTCTTAATTGATTTAAATAATCAAAATATATGTCCGTATGAATTTTTTGGGTTTATAGACTAGTGTCAGGAGGAATATGCATCGTTTTTGTCATGACTTTGGCCTTTTGCAATCAAATTCTTTATATAAATTGTTGGTTCAGTGTAGAGATTTAAAGAACTGCATATGCACCAGGGTCAATTGCGTATATTCATGTGTTTGGATCTAAAAAATGACACAAAGCTATGTATATATATGTGGAACGAGCGTATATATTTTGTGCCTTCATTTTTTTGTAATTTTATTGAAGCAACTAATTAAGAGATGGAATGTAAAGAGAGTTCGAAAAATTAGTTTGATGTATATAATAAAATATATGTATTCCAATTAATATACTAATAAATTTTATTATTTTTTATCCTTGTAATATGAAATTTCACATTCACAAGATACTAATGCAGTAAGTCATTGTTATATCTATCATGAGAGAAAGTTATTGTTATATTTATCAAACAAGTGAAGAAAGTGCGTTTGATTTGTAAAGTAAAGTGTCGTCGTTGGTTAATTTGTGACTCGGATTGTAATCCCTGTTTTTCAGAACACTTCTTATATTCTTTTTGTAGGAATAAAATTTCAAAATAAATAAATTATAACTATATAAAAAAGTTTTGGTGGCGAAGAAAAGTTTTTCAAAAGGTTTTGGTGTGATTTAAAAATAAGTTAACGGTAAATTAACGGTCATCCAACCTTTGTGTAAGGTCAAATTTTTTGAAAATTATTGGTGTCGATTGCGGAAAAAAAAGAATATGGGGATAAACTCAAAAAGTTAAAAAAGATTTTAGTGGAAAATAAAATTTTCTCTAAAAAGAAAAATTAAAATTTAGAGGATGCTCCACTATGTTCCCTCCTGAACTTAGATTGAGACGGCGGTAACTGACAACAAAAAAGAAAATGAATTTCCATTTGATGTTTCTCGCCTCCAGAGTTTGGTGTTATGATTTTGATATTTTCCTGATATAGGATCGTGTTGATTCAAGTCACTTGGTTAAAGATACCTTCAGATATGCACAAGAGTTTTGCATTTTGAGCTAGGCATTAGCTTCTTGACAAATGGTGCCCCGATGTGGCATGTATGTGTTAATTTTGCATGATTTGTTAGGAGTGTTAGAAACTTGATCCCAAGATCTGTTATTGGTCAATCTAGCCTGGAGACATAATATGTGATGCTTTTGTGGTTATCCTGTTATCTACCAACTATGATGTTGTTTTGATCCAATTCTTTACTCGTGGCCTTTCCTTTTGTTTTATAAATACTATCATTTCTTGTGTCTGTGTATCATCTGTGTTCTGATTTTCGTCTTATTTATGACGCAGATTGCCTTTAAGACAGGTGATCATAAGCAGCAAGTTGTCTTTATTGGGGGTACGACTGATGGATTCCTGGCGACTGAGTATGGATTTTTTATATTGAAATGCTAATGTCCAGAATAGTAAATCTTGCTTCAAACTTATTACATTCTGTATGAACAAGCATGTGCAACTTAATTTTAGGTGCAAATGAATTATGTATATGATCTTTGTCATTTTTCTGAAGAAAAAAAGATGATTGATTGCTGATTGAGCTATGAACTTAGACATTGCCATTAAAAGTACACTTTTTGCCACATTCTTTATATCTTAAAATTACTCTAACTTTTCTCCAAAACTATACGCTAACGCTAATATATGCACGTGTAATCGTGTAGTAATGCACATCAGCAACTCTGTATGACACGACAATATGTATGTTAGTTTTTGCTTGTACATGATGTCTCACTTTCATCCTAAAATAGATCATTCTGAATCTCACAGATACTTGGAGCCTCTGGCAATTGCATTGGAGAAAGAGCATTGGTCGTTGGTTCAGTTCCTGTTTTCGTCTTCGTATACTGGTTATGGCACGTCAACCTTGAAACAAGTAAACTATTCTTTCAAGTTCATGTGTTTTGACGTCTGACAGAATAAATTTCAGGTCTTGCACAATGCACCACTGTCTTTTCTGGGTTTCCTTCATGTATTTTTTATTTTTCAATCTTTTTAAGCCGATCATTTAGCTTTTGTTCTAAATGTTCCATCTTTAACATTTTTATTGAAGGATGCCGCTGAGCTTGACCAGTTGATAAGCTACTTGATAAACAAGGAAGACTCCACAGGTGTGATACTAGTTGGACACAGTACTGGCTGCCAGGTATTAGTTGTTTTAACTAAAAGTGACCTGTTCCTATAACCTTAAGTGAATAAGCACTGTATCAAATTATATTAACAGATAATAGGGATATATTATGAAGCTAAAAATCATCTATTCTTTTTTATAGGATATAGTATATTACTTGCAGACTAATGCAGCCTGTTCTAGAGCTGTCCGTGCAGCAATTTTGCAGGTAATATCTAATGTATTTTCTGTTTTACATTACCTCCTTGCTTGCCTTGATTCACACATTCATATGAACTCACCAGGCTCCAGTGAGTGATCGGGAGCACAAAGCCACTCTTCCGGAAACTGCTTCCATGATTGATTTAGCATCGAAGATGATAAGTGATGGTCGATCTTCAGAATTGATGCCCAGGGAGGCAAATTTAGATTCTCCAATAACTGCCTATAGGTGAGTTTTGTTTATAGTATATACCCGTGGAGGCATATTTCCAGTATAACATGATTCAGCTTGGATGCAGATATTATTCACTATGTGCATACAATGGGGATGATGATATGTTTAGTTCTGATTTTAACGAGGACCAATTGAAACAAAAACTTGGGCACATGTCTAACACACCTACCCTGGTATATCTTCTTTGATTTGCTGCTACTTTGAGTAAATGTAACATCCACCTAATCCAAGGTATCCTGTTATGTAACCTCAACTGAAAGCACAAGTAAAATGCATATTTATCTCTCATTGGCTAGTTATTGCACTTGTGTCACTTGAACAGCATAATCTTTGCAGATGGTGTCTAGTAGGAGTTCTCAATGTAAGCACTCCTAAATTAAGTTGTTGGGTGTATATTGATTAGTGGAGCAAATTTTTAGCTTCTAACAAAACCACTAAAACTGAACGTGTAAAACTTATTAAAAAGGAGGTAGTATATATATAAGGTCAAGGCTGATAACTGATAAGTATAAACAGCATTTTAGCAAGCTGCAATTTTATCTTTTCCTATATATTCAATGTATGTTATTCAAGCACATTCCGAAACACCTGTTCTAACTGTGTCAAATTACTCACATTTTGAGGATTGCCTTTATTAATTAAAAAAACATTTGCATCATGGTTATGGTTTGCTAAATAATTCTAATCATACAAGTACAACAATCATTTATCCTTTCTAAGTGGCCATCAATTTTGAATGGAAAACAGTTTTCTTCTGAGTTTCTTGTACCCTGCAGGTGATGTTCTCAATGGCAGATGAGTACGTGCCAGACTATGTGGATAAAAGAGCTCTAGTTGATAGGTCCGAACAGAACAGTAGCATTTGAATCACTTGATCTTTTTGGCTAACAATGATGTTAACTCTACTCAATCACCAATTTGTAATCCGTATGATGCTCCTTCCAGATTATGTAGAGCGATGGGTGGGACGCAGAAGATTGAAATCGCATATGGGAACCATACTCTGTCTAATAGAGCTGAGGATGCTGTCCAAGCGATAATGGATTTCGTAAAAAGAGGTGGACCAAAAGGGTGGGAGGATCCCTGGACCTAAATATGGTGCTCTCTAGATCCTTCATATACACTGATATTAGCACCTTCGTCAATAATCCGATAACAGTTATCCTTTGGATATCTCAATTTTGCATTCTTAGAGCTTTATTACTGTAGGGTAGACTCCTCTCGTTACATAAATCGTATTATTTCATTCTTTAATTCTTATGTAAAGTTGAAATCTGTTTACATGCCACAGATAAAAGTGTTAAATAAAATTTATTATATTTTAGCATGGCTGACGTCAGCCAGAGTAATTCCCATGATGCCTCTCTTGTGAATCGAAAATCCAGTTATTTCACAGCCGGTGAATATAATTGCGATCTATATATGTTCCATTTAATTCTATTCTATTCAGTGAGGATAACGTATTAAACTTTTAATTCTAAAATTAATTGAAGACGGACGATGGTACACTTTATTGGCCAAAATTGTTCGGCGTGGAAGATCCGGCTTGTTTCTTCCTCCTATCAGTCCTGTATATTCTTCAAGAAGTAAACAAACCTACATATAGGAACAGCCAATTAATCTTCATAATTATCTCCTTTATTATCACTAGCTACCTGATGGTAGTTTCTAAAATTTCTCCACGGTGTTTTAAAACATTGGTCTGCAACGTGTTATATAGAATGTTCGGCATCATTTGACCTACATTAAAGTTGAATTCTAAAAAATATTTTATTTAATATAATTTAAACAATTATATTAATATAGAATTCTTTAATCATTATTTTACACATCAAAATCTGAGTTTCTTTTTTAGCAACATAAACTTATATTGTATTATCTCATCACTAAAGAGAAAGAAACACCAAAACCTTTCTTCAAAATCACACGACGATGTGCTAATTAATAAGTTAGCGAATTGTTATCACGCGCACGGTACCAAGTCTAAACTAAAATTATAAAGAAAAAATAGCTTAAGACTTGACATTTAACAAAACAGGATCAACAATGAAAAACTTTTGCTTAATCTAAAGAATTAAAATACATAACTAACGGAATGCAATTAGTGAATACTTGAACCCACTCCCAACCCTGCATGACCGTCCAATGAATCACTGTACGAATTGCATAAGCTTCGACACTAATGACTTCATTTTATATTAATTTCTTTTTGTCTGAATTATATAATAACTTCATTTTATATTAATTTCTTTTTTTCATTGTCTAATTTTCATAATTGTTTTTTTTTTATTCAATTGTACATGTTATCATTTGTGTTTCTATAAATGAGTTTATTCAATTTTGTATTATATTCTTTCAATTTTTATAAGTGATTTTATGAGTTAGGGAATTTTAATTAAGTTACAAATAATTGATGCTGCCTTTTGCAGAATTGACGCTGCGTTAAACATTGATGTTATTTTAAAGCTAGCTATACACTACAAGGAATATCAATTTGGATCTAAGCAAAAACATATCATCTTAAAAAAGTCACATGTAAATATTCGTATAACAATCCTTTGACTATAGTACTGTACTATATTAGTGTGCAACTGTGCCTATGTTTGTGGGAAAGGTGAAAAAAACTTCCAACCTTTTTCAACTTGCTGCATTGAAGGAGTAGAAGAGGAGGATCAAAAGCTATATTTCGCCAAGAAATTGTAGAAACTGTGAGTCTTGATTCATCCCATATGATTATTTCTCCAGTAAAATATTACTGATCACCGATGTATTCTTCAATGTGTGTATTTGTTACTACTTCCTACATTTCATGGAATATGTTTTCCATTTGTGTTTCTGACCAATGAAACAGTGAAATTGAATGGTTTGAATGAGAAAATGATAGTTGTTTAGTGGAAATTTGAGTATTATGTTTAAATAACAAATAATAGTGACAGCTAAAAATGAGATACTGAGTTGTTAACATTGAGTATTATGTTTTATTGTTTTTGTGTTCTTACTTCTTAGTCTCTGCTGTTGTAAGTGTACTTGAGATGCCGGAAAAAGGTGTCAACTTGGGATGGATTTTGAGGCGAAAACCGATGGTTCATTGGTGGTTGAGGATTATGATGATGGGTGTTTTTCTTGCAATCTTGATTGTTTGGACTATTGATGGGGGTTTAAATGTGAGTACTTTTCAGAAAGATTTGGTGTTTTGTCCAATTCCCTTGAAAAAGATTTCACCTTTAACAACCTTTCTATTGAATAGATTGATTTCAACCTCACCAAGCAAAGTTTGGCTTCTGCCCCAAGGAATCTGCCATGGGTTTCAGCTGAATTTGAGGTGAATTTTTCGACTAACCTTTTAGCCAAGTGGTTGAATCCAGGAGGTGAGACATGTATGGACTCAAAAACTGTGGATATAAGAGTGCCTGTTTTGGATGGTCATGACAACAGCATCGAACTGGCTGCATCTGATATCCATGAATTTGTTTTTGAGGGGTTGGATGATTCGGGTAATCCTCATTGTTTAGGAGGTGATTACTTTGAAACTGATCTATCTGGTGAGAAATGGAAGTCTAGGCCTCCAGTTAAGGACTTGGGAAACGGCACCTACACGGTGTCTCTCCAAGTGCACCCTCAGTTTGCAGGGGATTATAACTTAACAATTATTTTGTTGTTTCGTCATTACGAGGGGCTTAAATTTTCGTCTGCAAGATTTGTGTTTGATAAAGTTTTACGTGTGATTCCGATAAAGTTTGTCAAGTCTGCTTCTAAGTTGCCGGATATAAGACAATGTGAGAAGTCTGATTATGGGAAAGACGTGTGGTCAGGTAGATGGACGCGTCATGCTAGAAATGATAGTTGCCCGATTAGCAACGATGGGAGATATAGATGCCAGGAGAGACATTTTCCGTGTCAACATCCATGGTGTGATGGTCCGTTAGGTGTGCTGGAGAGTAATGGGTGGATATACTCTGCTCATTGTTCCTTCAAATTGTTTTCGAGCCGAGATGCTTGGAATTGTTTGAGTAACCGTTGGATTTTCTGGTGGGGAGATTCGAATCATTGCGACACTCTGCGCAACATCCTTTATTTTGTTCTAGGTGTTACTGATTTTCCTGTTGTTCCTAGAAGATTTGACATGAACATCACCAATCCAAGAAATCCATCACAGACTGTCCGATTCACCAGCATATTCAATGGCCATTTCAATGTCACTCTAAATTATATCGGATTGAATTCATTGAATGACCAAGGATACCGAGAATTGTTGAAAGGGTACTTCTCTGGAAGTGTAGTTCCAGATACGATAATCATGAATTCTGGTATACACGATGGTGTTTTCTGGTCTAGTATCCGGCAATTCATCACAGCTGCAGACTACGCCGTTGCATTTTGGTCAGAAGTGCTAGAAGGAGTCAGGAAACGAGGGGTGACTCCGCCTGAAGTTATATATAGGACGACTGTGGCAACGGGTGGCTATGCTAGGGCATTGGCATTTAATCCTCAGAAAATGGAACACTTCAATGGGGTAATGTTAGATAAGCTGAGGCAATACAGGGTTCTTGGTCGAGTCATAGATGATTTTGACATGACATATCCGTGGCATTATGACAATCGATGCAGCGATGGGTTACACTATGGTCGTGCCCCATTGAAGGCCAAGTGGATTGATGCAGAGATCGGTCACCAGTATTTCGTGGACCTTATGCTCGGCCATGTTATCCTGAACGCATTGTGCGTCCGCCAGAGTTGAATTACATTTTTTTGACAGAAATGTGAAAAGAGAGGAACACTGTTGGAGGCTATAACTATGGAGGTTTATTGTTGGTCATATGTAGAGTACAAGGCATCATGTAAATTGAAATACATTACTTGTCGAGCTCTAGTACTAATACTAGTCCGTGACGATTCCATTGTATTCATCTTTTACGTGAAAGTGATGTTAAATTATACATTTTCAACTGAAAAATTGTAAAATTAGAATGTATGTTACAGTGAAAAGTTCAAATACATCATAATATTAAAATAAATTGTAATTCTTTAGTTAATAAATACATCGTTTCTTTTGATGATTGCTTTAGAGAATACAATGTACTTTTTATCGTACTTTACATGTAGACAAACATGAGGTAGTGATTATCTTTGACTCTTGTTAATAATCATAGCACGAGGACAAACAAATATGGAGAAATGCGTTCTTTGGAACCTAATAGGTAAATTTGTAAGGTTTTATAATGTCAACACTATTCAAGGTATTAATTCAAAGTAATGATATAACACAATAAGAGAGAGTAGGGAAAATTAATTTGGTTCCAATTTTTACTCAATTTTGATATTTACAGTACAAAATCTGAGTCGAGAAGACCCACTCTCAGCTCAGTAGCGCATGACATACACCGCACGGATAAAAATATTGAAAGAACCTTTGGCTTGTGTCACTTTGGCTGCAAAACTTGAGGACACTCAGAGTGCCTGTCATTAGAGTTGCAAATATGTTCTAAACTATAAAAATCCAGTATTTGACACTTCTTTTCGTTTTTCTTACTACATTTGTACTAATTTGTATGCAATTTGCATGTGGTGTTGTGTGAATTTGTAGGTATAAGAGTGTTAGTAGTGTAAATAGATCTCCAGTATTTGTTATAATATAAACAAATTGAATTCAGATCAAGTTAGACGAAATCAACCGAACCTACTTTCATTATTTAAGATATATATTTCATTATTTAAGATACATACTTTCATGAAGCATGTTTACAACCAACTAGAAACTTTGTTACACATTGACGACATAATTGAGATAAGCTAACAAAATTAACATAACCCCTGATAATACACCTTTATTTTCTTCGTCGGCAAACTCATTCAAGTTATGCTTAGTTATATTTTATATTACAATTAAGTTCGATTCAAATCAGTTCAATTCAATTCAGGTAATTATACGTAAAGAGAACTGAGCCTAATTATTGATTAAGTAACATATTCAAAAATAGATAAATATTAACTTTTTCATTGCGATTGAGAATGATAAGTTTCGGAATATTTTACTTTTGTTCTTCAACTTATATATTGTTATAATATTAACAAGTTCGACAAATTAAATACAAGTTAATGTATATATCGATAGAATAGAATTGTACAACGACGCATCAAATATAACTTTAAAAATCATTGTACGGAATTGAAATACACTTCACACGCGTAGTGTGTGACGTAATTCTAGTACAAAGTACTAAAAACATAATTTACAGTGACTATCGTGATAACACCGTTAGTGGTTTGATATATTGTTTGAAGATGGCTTGTGTAACTTAGTCACCTTTGTAATTGGATAGGTGAATATATGTGGAAGAGTTGTTTTGCTATTCCATTAATTAGCTCTTATGGTTTAAGGTTTTTCACTTGTAGAAGCTCAAACATAATTTTGTAAATTTACTTTGATTGATAATGGATACTTCACCTGAGGCTGACAAGTATATTCATATATCAGTTAAGATTATTCCAGTCTTTATCTTTACATTCCGTTTTGTTCAGATAGTTTGTTTAGATTCAGTCACAATATTATAAGCTCAACATCGATATTAATAGTGATAATGTTGCCATAAGTATATAAGTCTCGGTCCTTTAATTCTTTCAAGTACCGGCCATTCTTTTTTCAAGATATCATCCTCAATTTAATGATATGTTTTTCAATTGAAGTAACGACCATTCTTGTGCCACTACAAAATTCAATTGGCCGATCAATAATCCTCGACAACATTAAAAGGCATTCAACTTTTAAATATGACCCTAAATATATTAGGAAGTGTATTCCAAAAATTAATTAGGGCCATGAAGGCATAGCAATTTGGTGTATAATATATGCCATCAGTCGTTGAACAAAATTTTCACTTAATTTTTTCTCAATCAAATGTCTCCAACTTCGACGGCAAATAAATCTTAAACCACTAAACTTCTTTTAATTCTTCAATAATAACCTCTCTTCTGCTATACGTCCAATTTTGTCTTGTTGTGTCGAATTTTCTCAGTCAGCCAATGTGTACGTTAGTTGCAAGGGAAAGAGAGAGTTACAATGGAGATGGGTTCTCGCAAGGTAATCACGTCTTTCAATGGTGATTGCACGCTTTTTAACTATAAAGAGTCTTCATTCATCATAAACATAATAAGTCTGATTAGGGTTAAGTCCTAGGTCCTATTTATACTGCCTGACAGATAATTTAGGTATTTCAAGATCTCTAAAAGATATGCTGAAATAATTAAAAAATTCTAATAAATCTACTCTCCCTATTATCTGGAAAGAATCTAGCAGTTGCCTTCTTCTTCTAGATCTCTGGCAAAACTAAGACTCTTTAACCTGATTAACAAAATATGGGAAATATATGGTATTTGGGCTTATTTGGTCTGCAGGTCCGCACTAGGGTTGTAAGTCGGGAACGGGCCGAACTGGAATAAAACGAATCCCATCACTACCACCCCATCGAAACGAGACTTGTCCCCAAGTCTCTTGACTCTTCTCCATTTCTAGGCGCGTCCTTGCCATTCCTCACTTTGAATGGTCCCACCCGCCCCTCTACGCGCCTAATTTCGTTCTTGCACAAGTCTGCACTCTTGCTTTTGAAAGGCCATGTCCACCCTGTACCATTGTTGCTTGAGCTAGCCCCTCCAGGATCAAATACTAGCACCATAAGTGGCCGGAGATGTTCAAGCTTAGCCAAGCTTCTCTTCCTCCTAACACCCCCCCCCCCTTCCAAGGACTTCCCATAACCCCCTGGGTCAAGCTCCAGAACATAGTCCATAGGTACACAAATATGTTCACTGACACATCCAGAACTCTAACCTATCAACCAAAGTAATATAGACACTTCATCCTTACCCAGATCATAACAACTAGGCTCAAACAAAGCAGTCAACATGAATTTACCTTACACAATGGTCTAACTGATTGGATCCTCAAGACCTGCATATATCAGCTCAGTAATGACAACCTTTTGGATAAACAACATTCTGGGTTCTTCTCCTCACATGGAATTGTACTCTTCCTGTACCCCTAGCTCTCAGTGCCTTTGTACATTCTGATACCATGATCGGCTTCTGTTCCTTCCTCTACTCCTTATCCTCATGATTAGACTCAATTATTTGATTTACATCTACTAAGTTACAGAGTAGAAATTGCACTCCACACTCAGCTGAGTTCTTACTTTTCCCAAACAGGATCACAAAGTAATCTCCCATCCTTGTTGCTTCCACACAGCTTCTAGACCTACCATTCTCCCCCATGGACTCTTCGACAATATTGTCCATGTTCTCTCTATCTTTGGGTGCATTGCTAACATCGTATATCCTCGGATAAGGCTCAACAATGAAAACCCCTCTTGACCCCATCAATATTAGAACATATATTAGTGTATACCAAAGATTGATGTCCACCTACTACTCCCATAGGATTCAACATGTCCTCTTCCATAGAATCATGTCCCTCCTCACCACAAAACTTAATCTCCTTATTGACATCCAGACCTAAACCAAGATACTTATAAATTACCTGGTTTGAATCTAGCTTCTCCGGTGAGATTAACCGTTCCCTCCTCCAATGCTCGATGTAGCCTCCAAGCAAGTACCCCAGGGTCATGTACCTAACGAACAACATCCGTATCGTCTTCACGCACTGCCCGGACTCCCCAACTGCTGCCACTTGCCGCCACGCGCCTCCGGTAGGTCTCACGTGTCGTCCCTGGTGCTCACGCACGGACACACGCTTCACGCATCGAGATGGCGCGTCACATCCGTCCCCCGCTATACGCGAGTGCTGCACGCGCCTTGTTGCGCGCTCTGCTCGCTATTCCTCCCCAACTCGCTGGCTAGTTTGGATTTGCCTGGTTGGACCGGAACTAGTGGCTTGACCAGCGGATGGTTGAACCCCCTAGGGTTTTTGACGCCATGGAAGATGCTTTCGAGATCCAATCCGTCATTCTGGGGCTCCTCCTCACAGAATTGAGGCCTCCCTTCGCCTCCTCTACTCCCGCCGGCCACCTCCTCCTCCTTAGCCCTCCTTCTCCACCCGAATTCGGCCCCATGATTAGTGAGGAATTGGGTTTCTTCTCCTTCATACCGCCATCTCTCGAATCAGGCTACCAATCCCGTCAGCAAGCTACGGACTTCGTCCAGTGCACCTCGAATCCGCCGGATCTTCTTTTTGGTGCGTGGCTCTGCCTGTGACTCACGGGCCTCGGCAACAGGTAGGGTCCCGGAGGAACAACCTGCTCTGATACCAAATGTGGGAACATAACTTTCCCACGATAATTCGTGATACGAATTACCTAGCTTTTTATTCGTTGAACGACCTCCAAGGTCATCTTGGCATGAAATAGAGAAGTAGGGAAAGAAGCACTTACAAGAGAGAGAGGTTCTCGTAGGGTAGTCATGTCTTTCAACGATGGTTGCATGCTTTTCAACGTTAAAGAGTCTTCATTCATCATAAACATAATAAGCCTGATTAGGTTAAGCTCTAGGTCCTATTTATACTTGATACCTGACATATAATTTAGGTATCCAAGATCTCTAAAATATATGTTGAAATAATTAAAAGATCCTAATAAATCTACTCGCCTTATTATCTGGAAAGAATCTAGCAGTTGACTTCTTCTTCTAGATCTCTAGCCTAATTAATAGAATATGAGAAATATATGGTATTTGGGCTTATTTAGTCTGGTGGTCCGCACTAGGATTGTAAGTTGGAAACGGGCCGAACTGGAATGAAATGAATCCCATCATCCTCTTTATCTTCCCTAGCTACCTAGTGGTAGTTTATAAAACTTTTTTGCACTGTGATGCAAAACATTTTTCTGAAAAATATTATATAGAATGTTTGATATATGACTTGCATTGAATTATGAAATAAGTTTGAGTGAACATAAAACTAAACAATTTTATTCATCTATGGAGTTTCTTTTAACAACAAAACCTTATTATATCAAACATCAAAGAGAAACACATAAAAAATACATCAAAACAGATGTATTGCACGACAAGCCATTTTGAAAGTTAGTGAATTAATTTTACACGGAACAAACTCTAAAGTTTAAACTAAAAAACGAAACAACTAACGAGTAATACCTAACAAAATAGGACCAGCAAGCACCACGCGCTAGTTTATGAGATCCGGCTTGTTTTCCCCCCTACTAATTAATTCTTCAAAGTAAACAAACCTATATTTGGTCAATTAATCTTCATAATTATCTTCTTTATTATCCCTAGCTACTTGGTGGTAGTTTCTTCTTACTTTCTGCCCCGTGTTTCAAAACATTCTTTCTGAAGAAAAATGTTTTAAAACCGTGTAGGATTATAATTTTCCATATTCTTCATTATTTTTTCATCATATCATTAGAATTATATTGTGAAAAAAGGAAGTTTGAATTTCCAGAAAGCCAATTTCTGTCAACAACATGTGGCTCCACGCCGGAAACGCCATGCAATTGAAAAAAATCGGCAAAGACAAAAACGCACCTTGTTTCCCTCTGTCGGTGCAAAATGTAATCAGGTTAAATTGGTAATTGCAAATCAGAATATTTTGTGACCTTTTTATATATGTCACTTTCTATGTTTTCTTCCATTTTTCCTTTCCAGTAATTTATTAATTGTCAGACTCTCTATTGGTCTATCCTATCAATACACAAACTCCTTAACTGTACTACATACATGACCCTATATTAGTGGCATATGTTTACAGGGAAGTGGAGAAACTTTAACTTGGTTTCAATTTGCTGCATTGAAGGAGAAGCAGAACAAGAAGAAGAAGAAGAAGAAGAAGAAGGGGATTTCATTTATCAAGCTGTGTAGTTAGCCAAGATTTTGAAGAATCTGTAAGTCTTGTTCAAATCCCATGTGTTTATTTCTCCAAGAAAACATTTTTACTGATATATTCTTGGAATGTGTTTCTTTCTTTACTAATTAGTAAGTACTACTTGTATATAGTTTTATTATACTCTGCTTCCTTCTTTTCAGGTTTGAGGATTTTTGTTTTCTTGTTTTCCATTTTTCTTGTTTTTGTGTTCTTAGTCTCTGCTGTTGTTAGGGTACTTGTGATGCCGGAAAAAGGTGCCAGCTTGGGATGGATTTTGGGGAGAAAACCTATGGTTCATTGGTGGTTGAGGATTGTGATGATGGGTGTTTTTCTTGCAATCTTGATTGTTTGGACTATTGATGGGGGTTTGAATGTGAGTACTTTTCAGAAAGATTTGGTAATAGTGAAGCTCAATAGCTCTGGTGATTTGTCCAATTCCCTTGAACAAGATTCTACCTTTAACAACCTTTCTATTGAAAAGATTGATTTCAATCTCACCCAACGAAGTTTGGCAAATAACCATCAAAATCTTGAACCAGACCCTTCTTCTGTAGCTCCAGCACAAACCCATGAAAATCTTGAATTTGACCCTTCTTCTGAAGCTCCAGAAAATACTAAAGAAAATCTTGAACCAAACCCTCCAGTCTCTGAGAATCCTTCTTCTGCTCCTAGGATTTTGCCATGGGTTTCAGCTGAATTTGGGGTGAATTTTTCGACTAACCTTTTGGCCAAGTGGTTAAGGCCAGGGGGTGAGACATGTATGGACTCAAAAACTGTGGATATAAGAGTGCCTGTTTTGGATGGGAATGACAACAGCATCGAACTGGCTGTGTCTGATATCCATGAATTTGTTTTTGAGGCGTTGGATGATTCGGGTAATCCTCATTGTTTAGGAGGTGATTACTTTGAAACTGATCTAAATGGTGAGAAATGGAAGTCTAGGCCTCCGGTTAAGGACTTGGGAAACGGCACCTACACGGTGTCCCTCCAAGTGCACCCTCAGTTTGCAGGGGATTATAACTTAACAATTATTTTGTTGTTTCGTCATTACGATGGGCTTAAATTTTCGCCTGCAAGATTTGTGTTTGATAAAGTTTTACGTGTGATTCCAATAAAGTTTGTCAAGTCTGCTTCTAAGTTGCCGGATATAAGACAATGTGAGGAGTCTGATTATGGGAAAGACGTGTGGTCTGGTAGATGGACGCGTCATGCTAGAAATGATAGTTGCCCGATTAGCAACGATGGGAGATATAGATGCCAGGAGAGACA
>JAYMSP010002445.1:0-24240 GCA_036897095.1 Plantago elongata
GAAATACTGGAAGGAATCAACAACAAAGAAGGGAAAATCCATATGAGGGGCTTAAGCAACTTGTTTCTGTCAATCTAGTGTTATTAGCAGTTTACTTGTTTTGCTTGACCATGAAATGTATCTTTGAGTATGCATGCACCTTCGAATGTAAGCACAAGATTTCCATTACATGCCATAGACAACAAAAAGCAACAAACCATTACATGTCATAGACAACAAAAGACAACAAACCATTACATGCCATAGACAACAAAAGACAATGTCAACCTAGTTTCCAATCTATGAGACCAACGGCTAGTTTTTAGAAATTATTTTGAATCAATTACAGATTACCCTAAATTTCGCAATGTCAATTACAGTACCATCCCCACGTGATATACACGTGCACCAACGGCTAGTTGAGGCAAAATTTGTTTAAATCAATTACACCCAGGTCCAACTTTTATTTTCCTATTACAATTTTCATTTTCTTAGTTGTCAAATTTCATTTCTCTTTTCTTTATTACAATTGTCCAAAAATTCCACATAGGACAGAGAAAATGTTGATGCTGGAGGGGTGGTCAACGACAGGGGTCAAAGTGTAATACACGAATTTTTAAGGGGTATCTTTTGTAATTCGCCCTATATATAAAGTAAAAAATTTCATGATCAAAGAATAACATGTACATATTAATCTGATGCATTTACAAGGAACCACAAGTCTTTTTTGCATCATCTTTTAATTATTTACTCTTTTTATAATATCTAATATTTTTTATTTTTTCAATATACATAATTTACTCTTTACTCTTTTTATAATTTTTTCAATATCCGGTGCATTTATATTTTTTATTTTTTCAACAAAAATGACAAAGTGGGAAGCTTAGGACGGAACGGAGAAAGTATAAATTAAGATTATTTGGATAATTTAATTTATAAGGACATGGTATTTTCAAATTAGAAAATTAAGTTCCATGGTAAATCAATTATTGGAACTTCAAAATTTAATTTGAAATGTAAACCAACTTTAAAAATGAAAAAAATATAATTTAAATGGATAAATTCAAGTCTAAGCTGGAATAATATCAATTTGAAGATTCTATTCAAAGTACAAACTAATTGTATAGATGAAACATTATATTGTAAAGTCCTCTCCGAAAGTAGAATAATACAAATTAGAATATAAATATGAAGGTATATGAACTTTAAAAATAAAGTCATTCTAACTCGAAACCTCAACTCGAGAAAACATATAGTTTCTACTCAATGGAGAAAAAATTTGAACTCTAAGGATGGGGTAGTTCATTTGTTGGAACTTAACCCAAATTATGAGATAAATGTTAAATTATTCAATATGTCAAACCACATTTCTATATATATGTAAGTATACTAAAAAAATGGTTGACAACTTGATAATAATATAAATATAAACTAACTCAAGAAACTAAAAACTCAAAAACTTTAATGGAAGAAAAAACTAAATATTGATGGAGAATAACTCTTGGGAGGAGGGGGTTAAAAATAAATTCTAAAGAACTCATAATTAAACTTTAAAACTCAATTCAAAGTGGATAGAGAATAATATATTTTCGTCTTGAAAACATGATTCGATAATCAAATTCGTTGACACTACAACTAATATGGGCTACAAGTGCTATGAATCGTATACTAAATGTGCTCTTTTCAGTTTTAAAAGGTAGAAGACATACATGCGAGCTACTTTGTGGACTGTTGATCTTTACGCCTATCAATAATATTTTACATGTGAAGACTTTAAATTTCATTTTTTTATGTATAAGATTTGATTGGTAGGATGAGGTACAAGGGTTCTCTTCTCTACGGTCTTTGGTTGGAAGTATTATTTCTATCGAACTTGAATTAAACCTGTTCGGAATAATGATGTTCAGGTTCGATCTGACATATACTCGAACCCGTTCCATAAATTTGTTATAAGATTCGACCCCACAACATTTTATGATTAATTTAAGGGGGTGGGGGGAGGTCTGAAGATACTCTCTAGGCTGGGAGCCCTCTTCGATCTTCTATGTACTTTATTGATCCATAATAATAAAGGGGGTTGATATTCTCTAGGTGGGAAGACTCTCTTCATTCTTCGCTCTACTTTCTTGATCTACATAACGAGTCCGAATGTGGTTTCACTGTCTTCGATCTTTTATGTATTCTATTGATCTCTATGACGTGTCGGGAGGTGGGCTCTGACATATACTCTACAGACGGGAAAACTTCAATCTTCTCAACTTTAGAAGTTGTATATGATAATAGGAATGTGGTTTGACATATTGAATAATTTAACATCTAGGCGGTATTTTGAATTGTGCTTCTCCATGAAGGACCGGGCCGGGAGGTGAGATTTGGCAGGTACTCTCTAGGTGAGAAAGCTCTCTTCTATCATTTTATTTATCTATAATGGGCCCGTATGAGGGAATTGAAAAAACTAACAGTAGCATGTGAAATTATGGCTGTGGAATAATAATTTTTGTGTATTAGGTGGGGTGACGCATACCACCACGGTGTTGTTGAGAACCAGGGGTTGGTAAAAATAACCGTACCAGTGAAATTATATTTGTATAATATTATTTTGTTTGTGGTGGTGTGACGATATACCATCGCGGAGTTATTGGGAACAAGCTTATATATTGTGTTGTATAGTTTTATATTTTATTTTAATTCGATTTATACTTATATAATTGTTTTAAAGAAATCATGTACATGTTACTACTTAATAGGTCGGGTACGTTAGAATCATACTTTTACACTTTCTATAGTTAGCACAACCAAATACCCAATGACATAATATAATATTGGATGAAAAGGACTACAGATCAATATCATAACCAACGTTGTAATTATAATTATTTTTATTTATTATTAAAAGTAAATTATACCGTGGTATTGCCACGAGTTATTATTGTTTTATTTTTAAAGCCGAATGGTGGGTGAGTTAGTAGGCCAAATTAAAGTATTGGCATACTCCTCTCCTTAAATTGAGCAGGGCAGTGAGTGAGTGGACTGACAATAGCCAGTGACAGTGCGGAGAGAACAGAAAACAAGAAGAAGAGAAGAATAGCAGAGCAGAATCCAATCCAGAATTCCAAAAAATCATGAAGAAGAAGATGAGCAGTACCTGTAGCAGAGCACTCAACCGTTTCTGCCTCTCTTCTACAGTTACTCCTCTTAATTCTTCTTCTTGTCTCTGTTTCACAAATAACTATAAATCCTTCTGTTCATCAACATCATCCAAAGAAGATAAGAAACAACTCATTGAGAACAATGAAGTCAACTCTTCTTCTCTAAAGCTCAAGGACGTTCTTGATGAACCTCCTACTCTTGCATTCCAGTTGAAGCCCAAGGTAAGCCCAAGATTCACAAAATGTGGGTTTGAAGCTAACCAACATCTAACTAGTAATGTGTTTATCTTTGTAGATTGTGGTGATGAGAGTATCAATGCATTGCAATGGTTGTGCAAGACAAGTCAAGAAACACATCTCTAAGTTGGAAGGTACTATCATTTTTGTTTGTATTACAACTATCAAGTATGAATCAATTCTCTTCCTTGTTTTTCATTAGTAGTCGATTATTGATTCTTAGGTTTCAACTGTTTTGTTTTCCAGTTGAACAAAATACAATTTCTTATCCCTTTACAATATAGTTTCATCTCATTAAAATGTTCGAAATTGTATATGTCGGCGTTGAGTATTTTTTGAGGATGGGATGAATTGCAGGAGTGACATCGTACCAAATAGACATGGAGTTGAACATGGTGGTGGTAACAGGGGACATTGTCCCGTTCGAGGTGTTGCAGAGTGTCTCCAAAGTCAAATCGGCACAGTTTTGGGACGACAACTGTGACTTTATATAAATAAATATATAAATACTAGCTATATAAAATCATATGGTCGGCTTGGCCATGTTATAGTAGTAGTGGTGTATAATGTTATGGGATTAAGATCCATCCAGCTTGAGCCATTTTTACAACCCTCTTCTGTCTGTGTTCCATCAATCCATTATCATTCCATCTCCTTGCAACAATATATAGTTACTCAATGCTAATGGGTTTCTGATGTCATTTGATGGAGATTCTCTTGTGTTCATCTTTTCTTTTTCTCTTGTGAATGATATCAGGATTATATTTACTCTTATAATGTAATTGAGCATTTTACATTTCACGGAAAATAAATCGGAGTATAACTTAAATATGAGCTGATTGGCTTCCAACCACACCCAAGAATAAAAGCTGTACAGAAGATCAAAACATGATTGGTACTCCAAGTGTTGACTAGGATTATCTAAACAAACAGTGTACTTGGTCGATAGATCTTTGCAGCAGCCTGTTTTTACAACAAGTTTTAAGGTTCCCTATTACAGCGCGCTCGATTAATATCAACTTTTCAAGTTAACCAAAATCAACCGTACAAGTCTAGATGCAGCACGCGAGTATCCACGTGTTACTGCTTTGCTTCTGTATCTCCAAGGTTGTTTGTGATCAGCTACACCCTTATGCATCAAAATTCTTCTGCTGCTTTTGATGTGCTCTGCAGTTTGTATCTGTAGGTAGCAATTGCATCTTCAACTGATAGGAACACATGGTCTTGCCCAATCTTGTCGATGAAATTCGTATGGATCAGCTTCTCCATCACGTCTATTCGAGGATTTATCAGTACCATCTGCCATACAGCGAAAATGCAAGTTAGTATAATTTTTCCCATTCCAAACATAAACAATATTAGGCCTATTTGATGTTTTTACCGTAATTCCTCTTGTTGATAGCATTCTTCGAGTATCGGATAAAGCTTCTACTCCTGTGATGTCAATCGACGTCACACCTGAAGTTACAAACGATCGTCAATTACAGTCGTTGGCGAAAATTTTAAAGGCTAGAATTAGTAAATGTAACGTTCTAACCTCCCAATTCAAGTAAGACGTATTCAATGTCTCCGGAAGATTGCCTAGCATCTGCTTCTTCTCGTACCCATCTCAATATTCTGATCATTGAAGATCATATAAGAAAAGCAAACGATGTTAATTTGTATGCTCAACAACCATGAAATGTGATAAAGCCGTTCAATATCATTTGATGAACAGTCAGAACTTATATGTACCTCTCTTTAATGTAAGTGCTATTTGCAAAATAGATGGGGGAACCAAGTTGCAGAACTAGAAATCCTGGAGTCGCTGTTGTATCAGGATATTGCTCGACGTCACGAAACAAGTTGGAATCTCTAACATTGCCTAGCTTGCACGTGGCAGGTCTTGCGACGTATAACAATGCTCTGATTAGTGACAAGCCAACCTGAGAGAACCAACATTTTGTATCAGATGATATGCTACAAAATGGTGTGACATTTTTCATTTTATCTTTTCCTATCCGGCCTTTAGAATTTGGAGTGGAGGGGATGTAAATTTACAGAGATCATGAGACCAACATCCATGCTGACGAAGGAAACACCAATGAAAGCAGACATGCAAATGACAAAGTCGAATTTGTCAGTCTTGAAGAGATGCCAGTACTGCTTGTACTTAATAAGGCCGAGCATAGCTGAAGTGATAATAGCTGAGAGTGCAACTTGGGGCGTATAGCTAAAAATAGGGGCCAGAAACAAGAGAACCAACAGCATACAAAATGCCTGGATAAAGTTAGTCATCGGAGTCTTGCAACCAGCATTATGATTGACCGCGGTTTTTGAGAATGGACCTACAAATCACAGATAGATATAGTCATGTAAAGTACAAGTGATCAGAAGAAACAGATTCATGACAGAATGGAACGAACTGTTTACCAGTGGTTAAATAGCATGAGGTACAAGATCCAACAATGTTCATGAGGCCGAATGCGATCATCTCTTTGTTACCATCAACCTGTTGATTCTTTTGAATTGCGAAACTTCTACCGATCGCAATCCCTTCTGCCAGTGCAATCAGGCCAGTGATGAGGCCAGCTTTAAGTGGTGCTTGCACGTAGCGCGAATCAAAGGTTAATCTGCCAATCGACAGAGCAGGGAGTCCTTTATGGAGTTCGCCAACAACTTTCACACCGTATTTCTCAACATCAGTTAAGTAAGTCATAAGACAACCAATGATCACAACCATAATAGGACCCATGGCCGAGACATAAAACAATTTCGGCTTCTTTGCCCTCTGCAAATTCAAGTATGGTTAAGAATATTGTGCGAGTTGAAGAAAGATATGCATACAAATTTGAAATGGGAAGATGTTGAATTGACATACAATAAATTTGGCTACTTGGAGAAATAGGAGGAACGCCATGCCGATAAGGAAGCATTGCCAACTCCACTGTGACAGATTGAAACAACAGACTGTTAATATGTTGGCAAGGCCTTTTAAGGGGACGAAGCATATTCAAATTGAATTGAGCAGTAAAATGAAATTAACCTCGTCTTTGTAATGGAAAATCCCTTGAATGACATTGACAATGCCAGTTTTCTTTGTGAAGTGCTTCAGTGCAAGGAATCCTTTAAACTGCTGCAGGATGATAAGAAGAGCTGTACCACCCATGAACCCTGATATCGTCGAATGTGATAGAAAATCTACCAATATACCGAGCCTGTTAAACACAACGGGTTACAATCAACCTCATTTTTAAAGATTTTAACATAGTTTTCACTTCTCCGTACACTTGGGAACATTATGTACCTGAAGACACCAAGGAGAAGCTGCATAATACCCGAGAATAGACAGGCCGTGAAGACTAAGCTTACGTACAAACGCGTATCTTGAGTTGGAGATGCCACAACTGAAATTTCTTGGGCTATAATCAATGAATTAGCAGCCACCGTTCCAACAGCTACATTCATTGAGTTTCCCATCACCGCGTAAATGATTGGGGGAATAAATGCCGAGTCTGCGAATATCAATCACCATGTTACATTTTCAAATGCAGTTTCATCGAATATATTCAGACTGTGCCTAACAATAATACCTAAGAAATGATCTATTCTATGTTGGGATACTAGTCTAGTCCACTTGATCACACAAAATGTGGATACTAAAGTACTTTGTTAGAATGAGAAAATTAAGTACTTACATAGGCCAATGATAGGTGGAATCTGGGCGAGATTGGCATAGCTGATCCCTTGCGGAATCGCCATACTTGCAATGGTGATACCCGCAATAAGATCATAGACCAAGAAAGTGAGCTTGTATTGAGGGAGCCAGTCGAATACAGGGATGAAGTATTTGATTGCATTGACTGCCCGGCGCTTGGCAGGCAGACCCTTGAAGTGGGCAAAAGGATCATCGGGGAAGAAAGTTTCAACTAGCTTGCGTTTAAGCACGGTTCCGAAGCTACGTGGCGGACCAAAATTGACAGAATGCTCGCTACCGTATCCAACTCCAGGCATTATTGCTTAGTTACTGTCTAACCAGGAAAAGCACAAGAGAAGAAGCTAATGTTGTTAATTAAGTTTGCTTATTGTGAGATAATGAGACAGATAATGCTAATTCTGCATGGTTTTATAGAACAAAAAAGTGTAACAGGAGCTCTTTTGTGTAATAGAGCAAAGTATTCATAAGTGGCAGTTCCAGTCAAATACGTACTGGCGCAATTCTATATGTTTTTGACTTGTTTCAAAGTTACTTTTCCGTGTCAGGCTCTCAAATCCAATTTGAACTTGAAATTAAATCCACTACTCGAATCCATAATACAACATGGTTAATGAATCTTGCAATAACAATGATACAAAGAATTCAACAAAAGTTCGTCGTGTATAAAATACCTTTTTATCGACTCACACGATAATAAATTTGATGAGTGTATCGAACACTTAGATGAAGGATATAGGAATTCGAAATAGAGATGCAACTGTTGAATGACGAACTCAATTACAATGAAGTCCGCAAATTCAACCTGGGAGGCGAGTCCCACTGAGAGCGTTCTTTTTTGTCTTTGAAAAAGAGGTCTGAGGAGAAGAGGAGAATAAGTATCAAGAAATTAACTTGATCCTTTTTTCTTCTTATATGTTATTACTCTTTTCATTACTTACCATTACAACAGTTTGATCTTATCTAGTATTTTGTTGATAATTAAAGACTATGAGTCGATATTCTCATCGGTTAAAACTTGAAATTAAACTACTGGATTAATTCTCGGGATATACGGTAGTAATTCATTGCATATATTTATGGTTATTTATATATATTTGCTTTATCATAATAATCACATCTACCATACTGATTACACTTTTCATAAAAGAGGAGATACTATTTGACAGGATATTTACCAAAAATGTGACCGACAATATATGCAGTTGAATACGAAACTTTTGGAAATTAGTATTGCAGACTTTTATATGGGGTAGAGATTACTTATAAGTTAAAAGTTGTCATTTTAAATTTAATCTTTGTAGCCTGATTTTTGGAAAAGTATTCTTGCCTCTTATTTACCAAACCGACTTGTTAAATGGCAAGCAATTGAAACTTGAAAGACTTCTTTTACTACAACCCAACCGTCTCATATTTATCATTTTAATCATTAAAACCCGGATTACACTAAAATTCATTTAACTTTTCAACCTTATAAACCTTTTTTAACAAAAACACTCGTTATAAAAATATACAACTTTTCAAACAAGCTAGTTGATTTAAGAAACGAATTAAGTTAACGTGTTGACAAAAAAGCTACATAACTAAATACCAACTAATTATTCAACTACCAGTTACCTTTTCAGCTAGTTTTACTAAACATGATCTAATTTTAACCAACATCAACTTAAACGAGTTAATCTTAAAAGATAAATATATTTAAATGGAGATTTAATATGGAGCGAAAATTATCTCTGTGAAGATTCAAATCAAATTTGATGTAAACTAGATGCTTTAATACCACAAATAATTATACATATTTTCAGACATTTCTTGTAGATTGACAATAAAATCGCAGCTTAGTTGGTAAGGTATTTTCTTTCTATTAATTAATTGAGGTTCAAGTCATATTTATTATTTAAAAAAAATCGTCAATCAGACTAACATGTCAGAATTTTAATATAAGAACGTCCATGATGAGGGCGAAGTGGAAGGAAGCATATAAGAAATGAGGAGATTGAAAAGGAAGCGGCGAAAGAGAAGGCAATGAGTCTACCAAGTAGACTCCTATCATTTTCAGGCAATTCTATAGTTCTGAGTACTGCTTCATTTCGGAACTACTGTACATTTTACTAGGTATAAAATCAGATGAGACTTTTCAAATTTTAGCAAGAAACAAAGAGAAAGTTTGAGTCATAACTGGGTGCAGTGAAATGGAGCTAGAGTGAGAAGAAGGAGGTGTTGAGTTCGATTTCTGATGAATGCATAAGGTGGTTTAGGAGAGGTAAGGAAATGTTACTATTATATAAGCAAAGTAATTGTAATCTTAGTCGTTTTAAAAAAAATTAAGAGAAAGTTAGTGAAATAAAGTCGAATATATTAGACCTGTATTTTAAAAAATGAAAGTAAACCAAATGTTTTCTATCTTAAAATACTACCATCTCTTCATATACAGAACTGATCAGTCATAGAACATAGAACAGTTAAGCAAAACCAACATGTAATTAAATGAACAATTAAAACTTAATCTTACCAAAGAAATAATTAATCTTGGATGAACTGATACCAGAAGAGTCCTGCATATGATCCACTTTGCTAATGTACAAATTTTAATCTGGAATGCTAGCTTGCTTTCGGTTCCAAAACAACGGCTAACAAGTTTAAGAGAAAACTTTACAGTAATTTACAGAATTAATGACTAAAGAAGAAACAATGTATCCGAAAATTAATCATGCCCTTTGTATCAACAAAGATGCTGGCCAATTGTAGAGCCGATAAAAAATGAATCCGAATTTCAGGAAAACTTCCAATTACCTGTCAGCCATTTTCTAAAAAAAGAATACTACAATTTAGTAATTAATTTATCATCTTTTTTTGTCAGATTGGTTGGTAAAATAAGTCCACTTATACATGTAAGTCGTTTTAAACTTTAGAATCAGGGCGAAGCTACCCATTGGCATAAAAAAAAGTTTATTTTTATCAATTATGAAACATTAAGGGGCTGATTGGAGTAGCATTCAAATGCCCGTTTGGATGCTACTCGAGAATTTTGTGTTTGTTATGGCATTTAAATGTCGAAGATCAAAATGCCTCTACAGTAGCAACATTTTTCTCTACCTATATAACAAACATATAATACTCTATCCAATTACAATTCTATACCAAACACAATTTTAACAATTCCACTACAATTCCGATCACTATTCAGGCATTTAAATCGGAACATTTAAGTCGCATGTCAATCGGCCCCTAAACGATTAGCTAAAAAGATTATTTTCGATGAGTCCTAGATGATTCGGATTCTTAACTTGTGTTCATGATTGAATAAAAAATTCACCAAATATGACCTCCCTCGGTTGGGATTGACATGGAGATTTTTGATCATTCACTTTTGAAATCATAGCCCTAACTCTTTTGGTTAATTTCAACCTTATCATTGATTCGACTTGTTTTCTGTTCCAAGATGAGGACATAACCTATAAATCCAATTATAATAGTATTAATTATTGACCATAATTTACTATATAACCATTGTTGCTTTATCCTTTTTGGGTCACCCAACAAACATTCCTGTGGATTCTGTTGACATTGTTTGAAAACTAGTCAAATGTACTTAAAGAAGATATGAACTGAATTTTAAAGAGACCAGCTAGTATATTACCATAAATAAAATGAACACACTTACTAAAACACTTCAAAGACTTTTAACCCTCAAAAAATCCATATCAAGTCTCAACTTGCAAGAAGTTCAGAAACAATTAGGAAATGAGATATTTTATTCTAGAACACCATCTAAGAAATGATGTTAGTCTAAATGATTTCGGGATGTAATATGGAAATGAATCATAGCAAAATCAACCACCATAAATACATCTGAAACTCCTTTTTTTTTTCTCACATTTCCTTTGTCCCATCACCCCCATGCCACAAATAGTTCCTTCATTCAGCTTGATATTAGTCATTTACTTTTCCACGCATTTTGTACTAACTCGTGCTTGGACCTGAATACTTTTCACTTTGATCACTTGGCAATTTAGGCTCTCTAAAAGGTGATTTGAAACTTTGATTGTTGCTTCTACAACGGTACAGCACCTCTCTCGTGGGCCTAACCCTCAGTAATAATGTGGTATGAATGACAATTTCCCAGAAATTGTGAGGATAAATGGTACAGAGAATGTTGTTAGTAATATGATAAATTATATGCGGACTTAAACTACCGGTTAAACGTGCAAAAACTAACTTGTAGAATAATGGAAAACACATGTGGCCTTTAAGTCTCCCACTAAGTGCACTCCAAATTACAAAATTGATGAGTTTTTGGTAATGCTCTCATATATGATCGATATTCTGCCAAATATGACTTTCTGGATTTGCCACACCAACTTCCACACACTCGAGTTAATAAATTTATGGGGTCATTCGATTCAATCATTAATTAACTCTACAGTAAAAACATTAGCTAGTTGTTGCTCCAGTTTTGTGGCTCTCTTCCATTTCTCAAACTTTTCCAACAAAAATGTCCTCTCGCTTGTTCAGAAGTCAATTTCGAAACTATTAAACAGCTTCTCGAGCAATCATGGTGATCAAATTCAATTCAATATGATGGCATACTACTTAAAAAGGTCGGTGATGATTCAATTTTCCATTTTCTTACTGTTGAAATGGATGACACCATCATTTTATTGCCAATTTTGAACTGCCAATGAGAGGTGCATACACTATGCTGTGATTGGATCAACGAAACCCATGATCTTCTTATCCTTGGTTTTGTTCTGACTCCAGCTGCAATCGACAAAAATAAGCAATCGCTGGGACTCCACTCATTAGAAGTCGTTAAAATTTGAGTTTGTTTATACCAGCCGAAACTACATAATGCTCCATACATATTCAATCAAAATAATACAATTTGAATAAACATCGTGTGCGTGTGCATGTATATATGGAAAGAATGATTTCCCAGCCTTTTTTCATTCATCAATCTCACACACACACACACACACACAAGTATATATAATTGTCAAAGCGTTTGTAGTCGAGTGACAAGCTGAGTCACCCCGTGACCTCATACGGGTTCGATTTTCCGAAATGGGTGATTATATTCTCTCAATAGAAATTGGTGGTGATTTGCATCTTTCGTCTTGTTCAACAATTGTAATTGTAATGCTATATTTCATGTTAATTAATAAATAAAAAACTTTGAAAAAAAAAATACAAGTATATATAGTTAGATATAATAAGGAATTCAAATTCAATAATACTTCTAAGTACTAACATTAGGGAGTCCTAATTAAATTATACTTTTAATACTCTTCCTCAGTCGAAACGGGAGTTTTATGAGCGTTGAGAATGTTCTGGAAATTGTCAAACAATACTTATAGAAGTCCTTTGGTGAAAAATCGACTCATACGTAAGAATCAACAGATTTCATCCATGACGTTCTACGTTGATGTTGTACGAGAGCAGGCGAGGCAAAAGGTATGACCGATCAATGGACGATACCATAGGCAGTTGGTTATGGCAACTAGGACCCAAATATTGTACCTTACTCCAGTGAGGTGATCGAGTCTGTAAGAGTCGGGTGGAAGAAGTTCACCCAGAGTAGACATAGAGATACATCCAAAATAGAAGATGTTATAAGACCACACTGAGGTGGAAAAAGAAGGATCAATAAGTGATCGCATAGAGATAGTCATGAGTAGGCAGAGAGGGTCAACGACCACAATAGTTTTAGATACAGCGGAGCAAGAGCTTCATACAACTAGCTCGAACGACTGGAGATAGAACAAAAAACTCGCGAACTCTAACCACAAAAGGAGCTTCGGACTAGGAAGCTGTGTGGGAGGGCCTGGTGGAGCGTCAAGTTGATCTGGGGATGAGGAGCACCCTTTTGATCAGGACGTGCGACTTCGAGAGCATAATTTGATCTCATAACGAAACGGAGACAGTTGCTCGACGAAATCGATGACGCATGGAGAAAAAAAAGCAGTAGACCGCATGAGAAAACTGCATAAGAAGACGAGAAATCCACTGCGCAATCAAAAGAAGAAGACTTGGCCGCAGGGTTGTCCGTCGGAGAAGAGGGCAATCGACGCTCGCGAGCAATTGCAAAGGCGGTCGATGAAGATCGAACATGCTGGGGCGACCGTTTGACAAGAGAACGATGATTGCGGGCAATTGCAGGAAGATAGAAGAAAGTTCGACATATTGAAGAAAATTGTTCGAACATGGGAGGGGATCGACAACAGTGGGTTGTTCGACCAGAGGAGAAGTTCGACAGATTAAAGAAAAATGTTAGAACAAAGGATGGGATCGACAACAGGTGACTGTTCGATCATAGGAGAATTCAAAAGAGGTATACGAACGTGAGGTTCTGTATATACGTGAATATATCGAACGTGAGATTTTATATATGGGAGTTCTGTAGCGGAAGATAAAGGGGAAAAAAGATACAAAAGAGATATAGGCAAGGACAATCGCATTGATTACAGTGAGGGAAAAGATGAGTGATTACCTGGCGAAGATATCATATGAGATCGGATCATGATTTTCAGCAATCTGCTGCTTAACTGAGAACGCATTTTGACCTATTAAACCTGATTTAATTTCGATCTCCACCGTCCAAATTGTAGTTCCACAAGTTATCTTGCTGTTGTCAAAATTTTGTGACGATCCAACGGCTGAATCTCCAAGAAACTACGTTTTCCTCAGACTGCGTTGTGCTGTCAAGCTATACAAAAATTGTCTTTTCTTCACAAAATTCATTGAGAGAAAGGGAGACAGTACCAATGCTCGTTGGAGACTTACATGGCTCTGATACCATAAAAGAACTATTTTCCCTACCTTTTCACATTCATCAATCTCATATGTATATATACAAGTATGTATAATTAGATATACTAAAAAATCTTAATTCAGTAACACTTATAAATATTAACATTAAGGCACCATAATCTAATTATACTTTTAACATATAATTCATATGCACACCATTAATGAGAGGGCCTTGGGGTAAACAAGGCAATACCCTGCCATACAGTAAGCGCGATTATATGTTACCGGATTCACATTTTATACTAGAGTCTAGAGGGTGTCATAATCGCAGGCCCTAGCGTTAAAGATGACTTTCTAATGGTGTGATGTTGGAAGCAGGAATTTCGAGTTGGTGAGTAGTATATTACAAAGTTTCTTTGCCCATTCACAAAGAAATTGGAGTATGACATGTAAGAAACACTAAAACCTCACTTAAGCATATGGTAATATTACAAAGTTACTTTGCCCATCAGGAACAGTTCATCACACCGAGACAACTTCTACATGTGTTTTATTCAAAGAATTTCAATATCAATGTCAAATTTTCACCCAAAGAGCAAATCAAAACCTCTACGCTGAATCTAGTTTACATCTTCAAATACATTTAAAAACCGATACAATTCCTGCTACAAGCTTCACAGCATATTTGCTCAAATGACACAATTCCCCCTCGATCAAAACCCCATGCTGTAGCTCTAGCAAACCACCAAACATAGGAGAAACATATAACCTATTTTAAACTGGTTTGACATTTTTTGTCACATCAATCTCAAGCTTATGCTGACCTTTTTCTTTGGAGAAAGTCCACGGTACACAATCATACAATCCATTGGCGCGAAGTTCTAAGTTTAGCCAAATGGGTTACCACCAGTGGATGCAAAGCTAGGAGCAGAATGGGATGTGTGTAATCCACCCGGTTGATGACTTGGATATAGAGAAGAAAAAGCATTTTCCTCGAGCCCGAAGCCAGAATGTGCCTGAGGCCTAAAAAACACCTCTAGTGAGTGAGATAAAGATTGCTTATATGAACAGACACCCTCATATGCAGGCCTAATTACACATATTACACATAGTTTTGCATATCAAAAGGGTAACTGTAATATATCAAGGGGTTCTAGAAGTGCCCATTTGCCAAACATAAAAACGTATTAAGCGAAAATGCATTATATATGAAAATCAAGGGATGCTATGTCTAACTAGGGCTATATGTGCAGCATCTCATAAATATCGGCATTTGTTAATATATTAAATTGAAATATAGATATATAGTATACATGTAAGGTTCAGAATAATTAGTTTACCTTGGTGCTATGCTGCCACCAACTTGTTGTCCCAGGTATGGACCTGATAAATGACAAGAAACTTTTTACGTGAATAAATTCTGAAAAATAACTGGACACAAATAAGAAGTATATTATTTACTCTGAGGGATTGCTGATGCATATGATGGTGATTGACCAGGCATCAGTGATGCATGAGATGTGAGTGTCCCAAGACTTGGAGTATGTTGTAAGCCAGACGGGATAGGAGCATTCGGCAATGCACCTTGCAGTGATGTTAGTGAAGGAAACTGCAAATACATAAATGGATGGCTTATATTTAGCAGAAAAGTGCCGCTCGTGTATAGAATATGATATTCAATAGTTGAAACATAATTCAGTATATATTGAAGATACTAAAATGCTACTCTTTATAGCTGCCTAGATATGGAAAATTTGAATTAAGTTTATACTGAAACCAATTGAGTGTACATAATTAAGTATATTTTGACCTTCAATAATGAACCAGAAGCCAATGACTGGTACATAACAGTGAATGGTGAATTTATTTTATAGGAAATGTAACATACTGTTGATGGTTGATCTGAAGAAGCATCATTTCCAAGATCAAAAGGATTCATCGATCTTGCCCCTTGCTGCACATTAGGTACTGGATGTAAATGTTGTACTGGCTGCATATTAGGTAATCCCTGAAATTGGGAAAATAAACATTCATGATTGATACCAAAATAATGCAGACATTACAAGCATTGCGTTTAACAATAAGAAGCCAAAACTCTTACTTGACTCCTTGTAGAAGTTCACAAGTGCACACCATATCTAAGGGGATAAAGCATATAATGATATAAAGACTAGCTACATAAAACTTCCGAAAATTTCTAAATTGAGGCATTGCATATTTGCTAAACCAAACAGCACCTTTAGAAATGGAGCTTTTATATGCACAGAAGGAACAAGTGGCAAGCACCACAAGCATATTTACTCCACTGCATTCTTGCGTAAAGACCAGAGTGCACAGTAGTACAAATCAAACCTAAACCTTTATACTTCTTGATGGCGTTGTAAGAATGTGTTCACAAAACTATGGTTATCAGTCAATTAGTTATAAATTCAGGGGAGAGGGGCTGATAAGTATCTCTACATCCAATAAATTCTAAGTCGGTGGAGTGTTGGTCAAGAAACCACATAATCCAGAATGGCGGTGATAATGACTACACAGAGGCAAGGAATAGAGAAAATTACTAAATTAGTCAGAAATATACCATTGGCATATTGTATTGCATCGGACCAACACCATATGGCAAACCCGGACGCCATCCGGAAACTGGAGCCATATACGAATAGTTCATTGCAAATAAATCAGCCGGCAGTTCTTTCCGACCAACAGATTTTGCATCAGTTGGTGGTTCTGCAGAAAACCCAACAGAAGTATCAATGGCAGGCCTTGCTGGAGCTTGTCCCATAGATAAACCAGTACCTCCATAGGTATTTGGGACAGCTAATGGATTCTGGGGCTGATGTCCCTGAAACCCAGGAGCTGGTTGAGGAATCATGGTTGGCCACTGTCCTCCACTGGGATGTCCACCGAAGTTCCCTGTAGTATTGGTTAGCTGTGGTCCAGGAGCAGCTGGAACTCCGCCAGGGGGGTGTGCAGTAGAGGCAGAAACTCCAAAGGGCAGCCCAGATGATGTGCCCAGTGAAGATGAGGGACCAGCTACAGGAGCAGGAACGGACAAATCCAGTAGTGAAGATTCCAAAGAGTTTGAGGCTGGAGTATTTACTTTCACCTGAGGTGCCGAATCAAAATTGGCCCAGTTGCCACCACTTGATGCTCCAATCTGCACAGTTGTGGCCGTTTCTTCGGATGGGGCTGTCGGAGGGACTGGAGGTTCAGGAACGTAATCAAAATCAATGAATGAAACCTCCGCTTTGACCTCAGGAGGGTTCCCATCAGAAGATGCGGACGCCAAGCTGCTGGAGGATGCAGTTCTCTGCAAAGAGAATATTATGTCACGTTAATCCTATGATGAAGTAAGTGGACATGGTAAAAGCAATAGTCGAATTCTACACTATGAGATTAAGAGTCTGCAGATTGAGTGTCAAATAAATCAGGTATAAAAGATAAAAATTAAAAAAAAAATACAGATTTACAAATGACTGACAACAGAATATGCTCTCCTTCGAAAATGTTTTAAAATATTTACTTGGGTGTATGGAGGAGGATCAATTGATTTTCCAACGGTGGCTTTGGGAGGTTCAATAACCCGGAGAGGAGATACACTATCTCCTAGGATATCTCTAACAGGGCGGACAACAGGTGGACTGGACATGTCTGATATCTGACTATCAGGTGATCTACCTCCAGGCCTAGAGCCTCCATCCGAACTCCTATCCTCAGACCTCCTACCATTTCCAAACCTGTCTTCACGTCGCCAGTCATTCAAGACATCAGGACGAGCCGGACTTCTTTTGTTTTCAATATGTCGCTGCATTTCTTGATTGTATCCTGGGCTTCTTCCTCCAGGACCAGGTCTTTCACCACGATCCTCATATGGTGGACTTCGAGAACTGCCTTGATAACTGTCTGTCCTCCTGTTCCCACTTTCATCTGCTTCTCCCTACAACAAGAGTGCAATTAGAAAGCAGTTTTAATACAATCTTGATAGCTCTTAGAAATTCCCACCATAGGTTAAAGTGGATATATTTAGTTGAGCAGTCGGCATAAACTTGAAACTTTCTGCTAATGACCAATGTATACCATCTTCGACCTTAGTGGCTTTTCCGAGTTCCTTTCACCAGTAAATCTCCTGTCCACATAGACATGCCTGATGAAGTCTCGCAGTCTCTCCACATTGCTGGAAGAACATGTACATATGAGTGAGGTTTATTTAGTAAAACAGCAAATATATATTGAAGACTAAAGAGAGAAAATAATCAACTTCATTTCACCTGCCATCAGGGAGAGAATTCCGTTGAGCATCCCATTCTTTCAGATAAATTTCTCTAGCACTCTGTTGGCAGATAATTAAAATGTAAGAGAATAGTTGTATTAGACAAAGAAAGAAATCTTCCACATTATCATCACCCACGGGACAGTTGTTTGCATACCGCATTACCCCCTCCTTGAAGTGCACTAACTTCTTGTTGAGTAAATTTAGCCATAGATACTGACTTCACTCTATGTGTAAACTCCCGACTGCAATTTTTTCAAACATACATTTAGTAAAGTGACGAGACACCCCACCAAGACTATGTGGCTGTAAATCCCCTCCAGAAGTTAATTACAAAGACAGAAATGCAAGAACATAATTCATTTACACTTACTGTATTCCGCTGCAGTTTGTACAAATAAATGTTGAGAAATTTGTGCACACATATTGAGGCCCCTGACAGGCAGGTAAATAGCTCCGTCAGTTCAATGAGATGAGAAAAATATAATTATTGAACCAGTCAGCAAAATGATCCAAACTCAAAAATTATCCAGTAACTAGACATCAAAATCAGATATGTGATATCTATTGAGTCTAGGCCAGGCCAAAATTTAAATACCATACCCTCCCCCACCAAAAAAAAAAACAGAACAACCAATTGGAGTGATGCATATGAAGTTCTTTCTGTATTGTAAGTAAATTACGTAGACAGTCAAAAGGCACATAAAGCAATTACTTGTATCTTGCAGTTTGTATAACCAGAAGAAGAGAATGCAAATGCCTTTTCCTAGTGTTACAGCAATGAGCCATCATAACCAATGCAACAACTCTGTGGTTAAACACTCAATCTGACTTAAAGAGTATCCATCTCCAACGGATTACAAAAATGAGACATGCACTAAACAGCAGGTCCCAATTTATTCCTAACGACGCATGATTGATATGAAATGAAGGGAAGTGATCTGTTCCAAGACTGGTGGAAGTTATCTCATGCTTGAAACTCCATAGCATCAACCTCATCACCTCAAGAAACAACTAATGCTACTGATTTAGTAACAGGATTCCATGTTGACTCCAACCTTAAGGCCCCAATGCAGATAAAACTAACCTCCTCACTATGACGACCTAATTCGATCCATTTGAGATCAATTTGGTTGGTTTTTCATACTATAGATTCAGCAAAGATGCACATGACATTTTGTAATCCAAATACTACTTACAAAAACAAACAATAGAAACAGTATCAAAATAGATAGCTATGCAAGAACTTGATAACAGAAACAATGAATAAAACATTCAGAATTTCAAATACACAAAGTAAATCAAGCACTAGGTAAAAAAAACAAAGAGTAAACTAACATACATACCAAACTGTTGCAGTTAATACACCTCCGATTGTCAGGAAGCTTGAGCAGATTCCGAATAATCCTCTCGTTCTTTTCATCTTCCTTCACTCGACTCGCCATTGAATTAACCTTTTCAGACTCCTGACAATCAAGCAAACAGTAACTGAAAAATGAAAGTTGATAGAGCAAATCAGATCTGGTAAACAAGAGTTGAATTGAAGAAACTAAGATATCAATAGAATGGGAAAAGGAAGAAGAAGTTAAAGACAAGTGACCTGATCGGGAAATTGCAGAGATCAAACAGAAGCGCTGATTTTTCAGAGAAAATAAAAGACGGATCTCGGTTTATCCTTGTCGTTTTTATTAGTGTTACAGCTAATAAACTTTTTGGAAAACGATGACTAGAAGGAGGATTAGTTAGAGAAAGATAGAAAGAAAGACAGCGGCTTTTCGCTGGAGAAAATAAAATTACAGCACGATGACTGAATTATTCTTCACCCTACTCAGTAAAAACAAGAACAAGCCCTCAAACAGGGAGATACTGAAACGAAACCAAACCAAACGAGACGAGACGACGACTGCAAACTGACTTCGATGCAGACAAATTTGACCTCCTCACAAATCGGTATATCCAGTTTTCTATTCTTTTCTTTCTCACCGATATCTGATACATTTAATTTACTATGTGCATTGTATGGCAAAACTATTCAATTCTATCGACTATAGTTCATTCCTACATTCTAATAATCACATTTGCATTTCGATTTTACGACTTATCTTATAGACTTTACCGGTTATTTTGTATGTATTAATTATTTATATATAATGTGATGGTTTTTAGGTGACATTACTGTGATAGTTAGCGTGATAGTTAGCGTATTTGGTCAATTTCATTACTTAAACAACTAGTTGGTAGTTTCCAGTTGAGTGGTTTTATCAATATTTAAGATTTAGTTGTTCAAGTCTGTCGGCATTATCATAAAACGTATGGATAGGGCCAGGAGGGATGAGGGACATTCACCGAATACATTTATATATATAATATATAATTACCTCGCCAACCCCCAACTTAAATATTTGACTCCGCAACGACACGTCATCTGGGAATACAAAGTCATTAATAACTAGACAATTCATGTGTTTTGTGTTCACGACTCGTCATTTGTGGTTCTATCGGAATGATATGATACATGTGTGATTGTTGTCGCTATACATTATTTGTGAGTTCTGTAGGTAAAAAAATACTGCAATTTACCATCCACAAATGCCACAATTATAATACAACTGAAACAGAGTAAAGTCAGATGGTCATATTTTATTCACTTTGACTCCTCAATTAGGTTAACCTTCTTTTGATTGCTTAAGTTTACCTTGCATATTGTGTCATGTTCTTATTTAAGGTGTATTCTTGTTAAATCTTCAGTGAGAACGATTTAAATTGAAAAGAGTTGAGCCTTTCAGGATTTATGTGAATGGAGATATTACATTGTGATATACTCTTCATGAGCTGACAAGAACCGTTTGATGAACCACCAACTTTTTGGTGAACCACTAACTAAACATGGTCAATATCCTACCAAATGCACGGGCAATATGCATTTATGCACAACTGTATATGATTAATATTGTGCATGTATGACGCAATCTCGACCACGTAGAAGAGATGAGTGATACGTAGATCGGGGACATACATTTATCTAGTAGTATAATAGTAGTAGGGATGATGATAAATAGATGAAAGTGAGTGTGGTCAGCTCATATGCTTCATCTACTAGATCATTATTACACCATTAAAATTGTATCTGAATCCATAAACAATGATATATATATATATATACATATATATATATATAGGATTCAATCGCATTGAGACCTTGATCCGTTTGAGATAGAATGTATTAATTATAACCTTGATAAGTTATAGAGTTTGACTCGTGTATTTAAATGTTGAATTCGAAAAATGAATAAACATTCGAATTTTGTAAGTTATGAAGTCACCTGGAGTATATAAAGTTCGAGCTTTTTAAATGTTCGATTTTATAAGCTTGCGATTTGAGTTTAAATTTAATTATATTTAAAGTTAAAGTTTTATATCTCGTGTCAAGCTCGAGAACATCGGGACATACATATTGGGGGAAAATCTCGCCACCTGCTACTTTTTGAGTCAAAAGGTAAAAAGGGACCAGCTGTTTTTTTTTCCTGCTAAAAAACATCCAGTTTTCTGTATTATACTGAAACAACTGTATAATAGTATTTACATAATATAATTTTCAAACTTAATATTATATTATAGTATGTATATGATAAAAATAATTATATAATTATTTTTTAGAATATTATTTCTATGTCAAAACCGTCCGTCATGAACTTAGCTTCGTAGCTCGATATCATTTGCAGCCCAAATATCCTAGTCTATGTCTGGGCCACTCACATTTCGGTTACATGGGCTATTAATTAAGTGTTGAGCTCTTGGTCTTCCTTGTATGTTTGGGCCCATATGTTAAGGTTGCCGTTATTATAGGGTCTTACTTTAGACTTTTGTTTAATAATACTAATAGATATTTACTCTTTTGTAATAATAGTGATATTACAATTATATCATATGTTAATTGAATTAATATAGCATTCATAGTGATCATCGCTGGACCTATTAAAATTATAACATATAATGGATCACAAATCCACTTTGAACTTAAGTCGAACTTATAACCCCCATAGCTCCGTCATGAACACATTCAAAATATGTGTCTACTTCCAGGTTGGGGATTCGTTGTTTCTAAGATTTCTTTTAAACGAAAAATGCGACTCGGACCCCGAACCTATCGATTGAAGGGGAAGCGTCTTATCAATTAAGTTGCGCTTCGTTGTTCGTTAGTTAGTTTCAATCCCTTTTCCAGTCTTGAAATTTAGTGTCATTTTGACGGTGGTTGGTTGTGAGATTTTTAAGTGAACCCCATACCTAATTGCCCTTGTCATTGCGAAGGATGTTCCGAATATATCAAGCATTTGATCATGGATGACAATAACATGTTGTCCTCTGGCTTTTTCCTCAAATAAATGATTTTATGAAACGGTTGTTGGCTCAAGTAATAAAGGGATTGAGTTTGTTCAAGTTAGATCTCGAATTTAAATATTATTGAATGTAAAAAATATCAGTAGGAGAGTCACCTATTCAAAACAGCCCGACGAAGCATCCAAGCTTGCCCATGTGATTCGTTAATATGTCTATCTCCAAAAGTTCAATTTTAGTTCACGTTTCAGATTTTCATCATTATAATGAGAGATCAAGTACAACATCAAATCACAATTCACTTAATTAAATGTCAAACCCCGGCCCAACAAGATATTATATCAATAATTATATCTCCTGGAATATAATGTTGAATCCGATCCTAACCCGACCATACTCGCCGTCAAACTAACAATATTATAGTGCCCCAGAACCCACAACTCTCGTATATTATGTGAAAAATGGTAGAAATAGATTAGGATTAAAATATTTATATAATTTAATTTAATTAGTATAATTAGATTTTTAATTAGAATACATTTAAATTCCTAATGTAATTAGATACTCTTGATTATAATTTAGAGAAATTAGTCTTTCATGATATCATGTTAGATTGTATATCTCTTCCACTGTCATTTCTAACCAAATACCTATATTTATTTTTCCTGTCCGACTCACGTCGCTAAAATTGGCCGCTTCCGATAAACACAGCAGACCTGCAATCTCATCTTCTCCTTCCTTGAGCATAGATCTTCTAGTTATATATTAGGCTCCTGTGTTCCGCTTTTTGCTTCAATTTCGATCCCGGCCAGCTGCTGTTTGTCTGTCCACCTGCGATTATTGACTTCCTGTCTAATCGCCAATTGATCGACCTCGTACAGCCTCCTGATCCGATCTACTTCGACTTCAGTTTGTCTTCATCATGACTGACTCCATCAAGTCGAATTCAACTCCTGCTATCACCGTCTCCAATATCCAGAACCATGTATGTTACCTTGGAGTTGGAGAACTCGCAATATGGCACCTGGGCGGAACTGTTCCAGATTCACGCTCGTGCTCATCAGGTTCTTCACCATATCATCAAACCTCCTGCTGGTGAGGAAGAACCGGAACCCACAACCAAGGAAGAAATGCGTTTATGGTCCACCATTGATGTTACCATCCTTCAATGGACTTATTCGACTATTTCGAATGACTTATTGAACATCGTGGTTCAACCTGGGGCACCGACTATGGAAGCTTGGAATCGCTTAAGGATATTTTTTTGAAGATCACCAAACCTCACGGGTTGTGACTCTTGAACATGAATTCACATCTACGCGTCTTGAAGAATTTTCAAATTGTTCGGCTTACTGTTAACGTCTGAAAAGCATTGCGGATCAATTAAAGAATGTTGGTGCTCCTGTTACCGATAGTCACTTGGTTCTTCAGCTCGTATCCAATCTCACCGAGGCATACAAAGGCGTTGGTACTCAAATCCGTCATGCTAAGCCTCTCACTAGTTTCTCTGAAGCTCGTTCTTCCTTATGTCTTGAGGAATGGGAATTGGGAGCGATGACATCTCACTCCTCTGGCTCGGGTATGGTGTATACGGTTATGGATTCTCCAATGGATAATTCAACAATGGGACTTGGTCGTCCCAACAACAACAACAATAATCACCGCAATAAGCGTAAGGGTAAAAGAGGAAATCAACTCGGAAACGGGACGGGCCGTGGCACCACTGACGCGCCCGCTCAGCAGCAGCACGCTGCTCCCCGCCAGCTCCCGACCGTGCCAACCCAATACGGGCAATGGCAATGACAGTGGGTGCCTTCGGCACCCCC
>JAYMSP010002446.1:0-24239 GCA_036897095.1 Plantago elongata
GGGGGGGGGGGGGGGGGTTCTGGCAGCTACTGTATACGCTGAAAACTAAATGTGATCTCAACTCTACTTTCTTGAACTCAATGAGGGGGGACAGTAGCGTATGAAATTATATTTGTAAAATAATATTTTTTCTGCCTTTGATGTTATGATGTGACTCATACCACCGTGGAGTTGAAAAACAACAACAAAAAGATGTGAAATTTATAGAATAATAATCTTTTTGTATGTTGGTGGGCATATGCGACTGCGGGGTTGCTGAGAATAACCCATTTGATTGTGTTGAATTTTGATTCGGATTTAAGAGATAAAATTTAAAGAAAAACATGTACTCCTATGTTACTAGAGTATTAATTAACAGGTCAGTGCAATAGGACCTGATACAAAATATATATTATTAATCATCAGGTCTCGAACGGATAAATATTGGATCATATCCTGTTATGAGCAATATTCTCACGGTTTATATAGTTAGCATAAATGAAGACCCGTCGATATTATAATCAACATCGTGACATCGTCATGAGTTAGTACTAGTAGGAATATATACTTAAATGATAACTATTTACACATATTTTATAATATTTCTCCAACCAATAAATCACCAAGGAATGTTGAGAGTAGGTTCCATGATGATTTCAAGTGACACTTTTGGGCGCGTTGTGAGTCCATACAGTTCTTCCATGCCTACATCTTCAATTGTCATCCCCTCAGGCAATTTCCAGTTAAAGCCATGGATCAAATTGGCCAACGTTGTTCGAACAAATTTAAGTCCAAGACTGTAACCCGGACACCTTCTCCTTCCTGACCCAAATGGCAAGAAGGCGAAATTACTGCCCAACATGTCAGTTTCCTTTCCTATAAACCTCTCAGGTAAGAACTCCTCAAGGTTGTCCCACGCCTTCGGATCCCTTCCTATGCTCCACGTGTTGACTATTATCATCGTCCCTTTAGATATGTCGTAGCCTGATACATTGCATGACTCTGTCGCGTAATGAGGGGCTAAAAATGTAGCAAGTGGGTGTAGCCTCAGTGATTCCATGATAATGGCTTCTATGTAAGGTAGTTTTGAGAAGTCGTCCTCTTCAACCCATCGATTTCTTCCAATAACAATATCGAGCTCTTCTTTTGCCTTTTCAAGCATGTGGGGGTGGCGTAGTAGTTCATGGACTGCCCATTCGATGGTGGTAGCCGAGGTATCTGTTCCACCAGCTAGTAAATCCTATAAACAGTAAGGAAAAAAACATTAATGAAGTACATATTGTTATGCAGTGTGAAATTTTCAATCAAAAAAACGAGATGATACTTTGGCTGGAAGCTGATATGGTAATCCATTTACATGTGGATGCGGTAGCTGATCATATTATAGTAAGATAGAATTTAAAATTTGATTGTTCATATTCATTTGTGACTCTAGTTAGCACATCTAACTTGAGGTAGACTGTAAATATATAAAATGATACATCGTTACTGTCTTGGTGATCGAAGAAATTACCTGTAATAAGCCCTTGATGCTATCTTTAGAAAGCTTGATTTCTAGATCATGATCTTCAGCCTGTTGCAATAATGAATCCACAACGTCTTTTGGGACGAAATCTTTTCCCTGAGCCGCCCTTATGGCCAGGTGATCATCAATAACGTACTCGTGAAACCTATCCAGTTTCTTGCAAAGAGCTTTCATTCTCTTGACATATCCCTGCACATCAAGAAAATCGAGCCATGGTATCCAGTCTCCTATATTCACCACACCATTTAGCAAAAACCACTCATCCAGCATAGCCTGGAACTCATCTAGTCTCACAACGTCTTTCTCACTTTCACTTTCACCAAAGTACTTACTGCTCTAAACCATCCTGCTAATAGAAGCGAGCATGTAATGTGTTAAATGCTCTCTTAGAACAAACTGTTTACCTGCAAGAGAATGCAGACGCGAGAGGAGATTATGTCTCTCCTCAACACGAATATGCTGGTATGACTCGAGAGTCTTGGCATTGAACACACTGGTGAGGTAAATTTTACGCGCTTGTCAATAGTGTGGGCCGTAAGGAGCCCATGTCATGTCTGAGTAGTTGTATGCAGTGTACTTGCCGGCAGCAAGAGCTGGCCTAGAGGCAAATACGCTATCGTGTACTTTTAGGAACTGTTTGGCCATCTCAGGCGATGATGCAACAACAACTGGATGTTTTCCGAAATATAGTTGCATAAGTTCACCATACTCTTGGGATAAGTGGTGAAGCGACTGATGTGGGATTGAACCGATCAGATTCAAGTTGCCGATTATTGGCCATGGTTTAGGACCTGGCGAAAGTTTAGGGGTTACATTATGTTTCTTCTTGATTGACACAAAGATGAATGTAACAATGTATACCAAGGTGATTATTGCCCAGAAGTAATAGTCCATGGCTATTTATAAATGAATGAATGTGAGGGATATGTGACCAGGATCATTAGATTAGCTTATTTATAGTAAAAAATGGTTGAGTTTGGCAAATTGGATTTGTTGATGCGATTGCGATCTTACTTCAAAAGTTTTGACGAGTATAATATAGACTACAGTGCAACATTACAAATCACACGACTTGTGGACAAAAGTAGTTACAAACTTAGTACTAGTACAATGTACTTAAGATAGAATATGAGTAGTTATAAACATGTATTGTTACGTGTGCATACGTGATTAGGAGATCGTTTTCTAGTAGAATACAACGACAGTGAAGATACGATGATTCAAGATGAAAAATCAATAATAGACTTTAACATGGACAAAATTAAAAGGAGGCCAAAGCTGCTAAGTTGAACACGTAATATGGAATATCGCTAGGTTTGCACTCATGATATAGTAGAAAGTTGGAGTCTCGACAAAATTGGGAAAAAAAATTAAAGTATATCATATACTATGGTTATGTAGAAACTTAAAAGTATAGGGGGTTGGGAATTAGTAAAATTAGCGGGGGAATTTTTTTGACAACATTTTAAATTGATTGCCGCTGACCATGTATGAACTTAGGGTGGAGAGGTGTTGCTATTAGTAGGAAAGGAACTGGTGTTCATGACTAATACTTAAATTCATTGTCACTTATCGTAGGGGAGGATAGGATGGAGAGGTGTTGCGAGCATAGCTACTAAATCTCTTAATCCTGGTTGAGAGGAGTATCTTGTATACTCTGAGAAGTCAATAGAATGTCAACTCAAGTAATTATACCAGTGTAATCTAGTTTGCAATACCTTAGGGGACTCGAGGAATTAAATCACTAGGATTTAATCTTAAATTTCTTGAGGTTAATTTCTCTTTTGCCTCTTACCCTTGTATCTTTTATCTCGGTGAGAGAAGTATTGTGTATGCTCTGAGGAGTCCCGTGACTACAACCCAAGTAACTAGACCATTGCGATCTAGTTTTTAATATCCCGGGGGACTCGAGGGGTTAACCATTGAGATTTAACCTTAAATACATTGAGGTTGTTTTTTTGTTTATGGAAATGTACCTGTACATAGCCTTGGTGGGGGGCACTTATCTCGGGTGGTGAAGATAAAGCCACTTGATCTAGCTAACTGCGGTATACTTTGGCGTTGAGGCTTGATTTTGGTTTTGTTGGTCACTCTTTTGTAATTTTGCTGAACATTTTATAATTTGGTTTAGAGTTATAGTTTTGGTATGGATGTTATGATTTGGATGATTCTTTTTCCTTTGTAATATTGATGCGTTAGCACATCTTGTTCTTGCGTTTCTATTAATAATATTTAGCCGATTAAAAAAAATGACTATGTATTTTTCGTATACCTCACAATGATTATTTGTCTAAAAGTTATACCCCAGTCATTTTTTTCTCCAATTTGGTGATTTCTTACACGAGTCGAGATTATTTAACACGTCGAAATTACCTCAAACATCGAAAGTATCTCAAGTGTTTGACACATGTCATATCGTGATTCAATTTCGAATATTATTTTGAAAGAAAAATAAAAAATAAAAAGAATTAAAAAAATACAAATCATTATGTTGAGCGCGTGAGATGCCCCATGCACGTGTAATAAATCATCAAACCGGAACAAAAAAAATGGCCGGAATATATATTCTAAACAAGTAGTCATTATAAAGTATAAAAAAATACATATGATGATTGTCATAGCATTTAAATCGCTCCATTTGGCTCGATGAACAGTTATTTGGCCTAAAATACACTTCAAATACCCCATTTCAATTTCATTCCAAATACAGTTTCACCAAAATCTCATTTAAATGGCCATTTGAGTGCCATGTCAATCAGCCCTTATATAGTCATTATACAGTATATAAAATGAATGAGTCTCACTCTACAGTATATTTTAAAAACTTCCCTCGTTATTCATTGTGAATCGATGTTGAGCTATTTACATGAATTATCGAAATTCGGCTCCAACTAATTTACTCTCCGGTCTCCACTCTCTTCCACACATGTACATTCTCTACTCTTTTCCACTTGAGGATCGGAGATCACTACAAATTGGAAATTGGCTTTTGTAGAGTTCGAACAGCATTTATGACAGGATTAAGAAAATAAATACATGAGTTAACTTTCTGATAAAATTTCATCTCATTTAAATGTTTGAATTTGTAAAGAATTATAAAATCTAGTCATATATATTATACTTCAACACTTTTTCGTACTTAGTGTTGGTAATCAACCTCTTTGAGAAGGTCATTCGAGTGAAAATTTAATATGGAACGGAGATTGTCTCTATGAAATTTAAACCCAGTGGGAGTGAGCCAGAAGCTCTGATACCATGATATAATTCCATCTCATCCGAAACCTCGAACTTGTAGAGAGTTGTGGAATCTAATCATATATATTATACCCCAACATATTTTATAGATAAGTTGTTAAAAGATAGATCTGAAGTTTTAATCAAAATAACTACGTTGTTAATTAAAACGTTTATATTGTTAACATAGGTGCATTTATCTTAAGCAATCAATATATACAATTGATAGTTTTATTCACATATTGATCAATCTCTCGATATTTAGATACTTAATTTGTGATGAGTAATAGTTTGTGATGTATATGTATAGTGAAAAATAAACAGACTGAACAGAATTAACAAATGCATATAGCCTGTATTCTAAAAGAAAGAAAGAAATGCATATGAACTTGAATGAAGCAACAAAACTTCCAGCAGATGATCAATCAAACTCCATCTTCTCAGAAATGTAAGATTTATTTTATTTTCAACCCATGAATTTCCAAATCACAATCCCAAGTTACAACTCCAGTTTGTAAAACAAGACAAACATGACAAGTAAACTTGATAAAAATCAACAAGGAGTTGATTGGTACGCAATTTGAATTTGTTGTTGTCAATTCAAATTACGTACTAATCGGCTCCTAAGTAATATTCAGAGTAGGAGCTAAGTAATATTCAGAGTAGGTTCGTGATGATTTCAAGTGACACTTTTAGACGTGTTGTGAGTCCATATAGTTCTTCCATGCCTACATCCTCAATTGCCACTCCATCTGGCACTTTCCAGTTAAAGCCATGGTTAGATGGAAGTAATTATAATAAAAAAATTAAATCACAATTTTAAAAAAAAATTATTAATATTTCATATTATTTATGTTGAATTCATAATTTAATTTTCTTTATTTGTATAAAATATTTTCTAATTTAGTTTTTGAATTTGAATTTATTTAATTTTAACATTTTCTAAATGTGAATACAACTAGAACTAAGGAGATTTCTAACACATGTCCAACTAAATGCATTGGAGAGAAAATTAGAGATCGTAATTACAAAATATAAAGAATGGGGACCAAAATTAAAAAGAACGACAACTTAGAGGACAAAAAGTGCAATTCTCTTGAATAACCACTGATAACCACAACATATTCTTGATAGGAAAAGTAGCAAACAGAAGCAGTTGTCTACTAGGAGAATGACATTAGATATTACCCTTAACTACAGAAGAATGATGCCATAAAGACCAAAAGATTCAAAACCAAGTAGTGTTCTCAGAGACCAAAAGGACAGGAAATAAATACTACTGACAAGAAAACAAAGGGTGGAATGATTTAGTCGACTTCCTCCATCTTGCTGCCATCAGCGTCAGCATCGCCCTCCTCTAGTGCGGGCATATCATCAGCATCTGCCTCACCTGCTTCATCGTCAATGCTCAGACCAAGCTTCAGCATTCTGTGGATCCTGTTTCCGAAAGTGTTTGGCTCGTCAAGACTGAACCCAGATGTAAGAAGGGCAGTCTCAAACAGCAGCATAACCAAGTCCTTCACAGACTTGTCATTCTTATCAGCATCAGCTCTCTTTCTGAGCTCCTCCATGATCGGGTTATCAGGATTGATTTCCATGGTTTTCTTCGAAGACATGTAACCTGCCATGCTAGAGTCCCTCAAAGCCTGTGCCTTCATAATTCTCTCCATGTTAGCAGTCCATCCATATTCTCCAGTCACCAAACAGCAGGGAGAATCGACAACACGGTCAGAAACCATGACCTTCTCAACTTTATCGCCTAGGACATCCTTGATAACCTTGCAAAGCCCCTCAAATTTCTCCTTTTGCTCTTCTTTCTTCTTCTTCTCGTCCTCGCTCTCATCAAGCTTCAATCCTTCCTTAGTGGCGGACACAAGCTTCTTGCCTTCAAATTCCTTCAATTGACCAACAGCATACTCATCAATGGCATCCACCATGTAAATAACCTCGTAACCTTTCTTCTTCAACTTCTCAAGGAACGGAGAATTCTCAACAGCTTTCTTGCTCTCACCAGTGATGTAGTAGATCTCGTTCTGCCCTTCCTTCATTCTGGTCACATAGTCCTTCAAGCTTGTCATCTCATCTCCACTCTTGGTGGAGTGATACCTGAGCAACTCTGCAATCTTTGTCTTGTTCTGTGAATCTTCATGGATACCTAGCTTCAGATTCTTCGAGAAAGACTCATAAAACTTGTTGTAATCTTCCTTGTTCTCAGCAATCTCAAAGAAAAGCTCAATGCACTTCTTGACCAAATTCTTGCGGATGACCTTCAAAATTTTGTTTTGCTGCAACATCTCACGTGAGATGTTAAGAGGCAGATCTTCAGAATCCACAATACCCTTGACAAAGCTCAAATACTCAGGAATCAAATCCTCACAGTTATCCATGATGAAGACACGTCGAACATAGAGCTTAATGTTGTTGGGCTTCTTCTTGTTATCAAAGAGGTCGAAAGGAGCTCTCTTAGGCACAAAGAGGACAGCCTTGAACTCAAGCTGACCCTCAACCGAAAAGTGCTTCACTGCCAAATGTTCCTCCCAATCATTAGTAAGGCTCTTGTAGAATGCAGCATATTCTTCCTTGTTGATCTCCTCAGGCTTTCTCATCCAAATAGGCTTTTGCTTGTTTACCAAATCCCACTCATGAGAAACTTCCTTGATTTTTTTCGTTTTCTTATCAGCTTTCTCCTTATCTTCATCAACCTCCTCAACCTTTCCCTCTTCATCTTTCTCCTTTTCCTCATCATCCTCATCGTCCGAGATTTCTTTCTCAGTAGTCTTCTCAACCCAAAGGGAGATGGGGTAGCTAATGAACTCAGAATGCTTTTTAACCAAGTCCTTCAACCTGCGCTCCTCAAGGTACTCCAGCTGGTCCTCTTTGAGATGCAGAGTCATCTTGGTACCCCTTCCGAGGCTTTCACCCGATGTGTCTCTGGTTACAGTGAATGAACCACCAGCCTGAGACTCCCAGACATACTGTTCATCATCATTGTGCTTGGTTGTCACAATGACCTTCTCCGCAACCAAGTAAGCAGAGTAGAAACCCACACCAAACTGTCCAATCATACTGACATCAGCACCCGCAGCAAGGGCTTCCATGAATTCCTTCGTCCCAGACCTTGCAATCGTTCCGAGATTGTTCACCAAATCTGAGAATCAGCAAACCACATACATAAGTACACACCATCAAAGAGGGACAAAAAAGAGTGCTACAAATCTTAAAACAGTTTAACTGCATCAAATGATATTACAGAAACTCACCAGCTTTCGTCATACCGATACCACTATCAATGATGGTAAGGGTGTTATTCGCCTTGTCAGGAATAATGTGGATGAACAGCTCTGGTTGAGCATCAAGCTTGCTCTTGTCAGTCAAGCTTTCAAAACGGATCTTATCAAGGGCCTATATCACATTGCACAAAATTAGCTACTATATAATACAATCAACACCTAAACAATGATTCAGATGAAAACACTACTTTTCAATCATCTCAAGTAATAAGTGACAGAAACAAACACAAACAGGCAATGACTACTCAAATTCACAACTTAAATTCAGAATCAGTGCTCAGGAATAACGGAGCAGAAGGTAACAGACAAGCCAAAAACAAAAACGATACATGAATGCATAATCCTCATCCCTCAACAAAATTCAGCTCAATCATAAATATAAATTTGGTATAGAACGCTGAATTTTAATTGATTCATTCAGATTAATAAATCACCAAGCACCTAGCTGCTAACAAAATTCAGTGATACACGACTACATAATTCCATATATGATATAATAACTTTTTTTTGAAACGGCAAAGATCTACTCATATACCAACAACACATTTCAACACCACTTTACTTTACTCCTAAACCGTCTAAACCGTCTTATGACTCCCACAGGGATCGAACTAAAGGATGGAACTTCGGCCTTAACACAGAGAACTGATACTCATTGAAGAACTAAATCACTATGGAGACAAAATTATACTCCTAGTCCTACAATCCAAATCAGTGACCTTACAGATCATATACATACATAAATCACATACACCAATCATATCAGAGTAAATCAAAATCAGCACATAATTGAACAAACAAAAAAGCTGTACAGAACAGAAACTTACATCGGACGAGTTACTGATGAGCTCTCGGAGAAAGATCTCCTTGTTGCTGTAGAAAGTGTTGATGATGAGACTCAACAGCTGGTTGATCTCGGCTTGGAAAGCGAACGTCTCGGTTTCCGACATTGCTGAAGCTAAATTCGAAGCGAGGGTTTAGGGTTAGAAATGTAGGAACCAGTGAGAAAGTGTGAGAGAGAGATGGAGAAGACGAATAGTGTGGGGTGATTTTATATAGGGGATTGTGAGGATTCTAGATCCTTCTGTTTGAAATGCTGAACCCATTGGCACAAGTTTACATGTGGCCCGGAGCTAGTTGCGGCCGGCCTGGAATTGGTAGTGGTGAACCCGGTTCCGGTTTGCTACATCGTGATAGGGAACCGTTGAATTGTAGTACCGGGTAAATTGCAGATGTATTTTATATTGTTTGCCGTTCAGATACCAATGTCTCTGAAATCTAATTTTCGAGGTGCCTAATTGATCCCGTTGAATTGTAGTACCAGGTAAATTACAGATGTATTTTACATTGTTTGCAGTTCAGATACCAACGTTTCTGAAATCTAATTTTCGAGGTGCCTAACTAATCGTTTTGTAGAAATATTAAAAAAAATATATGTTCACGCGTTGAAATTCTTACCAAAAACTTATGTTTACTTAAAAATTAAAAATATTGATACGCTGTCTGAAAAAAATGCATCCCGCTAAAACTCGAGTGTAGTTTACTTAACGTCATTTTGTCTATTTTAAATTAATCATACGCTATTACATGTTCTTAATAAAAAATATTGTTACTTTTCTAGAGGCTCTTGTAATTCAAAATGCGATCCTTACATAAGGGGCTGATTGCCATAGTATTTAAATCGCTCCATTTGACTTGATAAATAGTTATTTGATCTAAAATATACTTCAAATACCCCCATTTCAATTCTATTCCAAACACAATTTCACAAAAATCCATCCAAGTACCCATTCAAATTTTATAGCAATCAGCCCCTTGCCCCTTATTGACAGGCCATTTTGGGAGATCACTAGTTAAAAAGGATCAATATTTGATGTCACTAATGAAATTATTGATCACGAAGTGCAGTTTAGTTGGTAAGACGCTTCACCTCCAATCAATATGTCGGAGATTCGAGTCACCTTTTAACCGTTTTAAAAAATATAAAAAATTATTGATGTCTTATGTAAAATGTTTTTGTTTTATTAACAAATATTTAGCTGGATGATAATAACTCCCGCATTTGTTCACATTTTATATTTCTAATACTAAAGTTATAAAATGTGATGCAAAACGATGGAGTTTTTAAAAGAATGATGCGAATATGAAGAGTTGTTAACCATATTCCTTACATCATTTTTTTCTCCTCATCAACTTGCAGATGAAGTATAAACACAGTAAGTGTAGTTTTTTTTTTTGGTATTTGCATGTTAATATGTAATTGGTTGATTTCAGGGTTGTGAAAAAATACCGAAAAATTGAACCCAAACAAAAAGAGTTCGATTTTTCAGTATAACATTGTCGCTAATGTACCAAAAACCAAAAGTTCTATGAAATTAGGGATATATTAGCAATTTACGTACCTCTTATTCGTTACTTCTACAGGCTATAAATAGATGAATGAAGATATAAGAAATAATAGAACATCTAAAGCAAACGAGTTCTTTGATTGTGAAATGAAATGAATTTGTTCACTTGTATCATTTATTAGATCTGAATGTTGTAAAGGTTTTGTTAATGCCAATTGAAGTAATTTTTTTGAAGTTTGTTTGTTTTTCAGTGTTATATCGGTAAAATTGTACAGTAACAATCTTTTCGGTATAATACCCAATCGAAAAGGTTCACCAAAATGTTATTATAGAAATTTTTGATACATTTTGGTATATCAATCAATACCAAAATTAACACTCTTAGTTGATTTCTTATACTCCTACTATGAAAACAATTAATATAGTAGAGAAACTTTATCTCATTCGTTTATGTTTCTTTTTTAAAGTGTCTAGATTTATAACATCTTATAAGGGACGTGAACCATAAAATAAATCAAACTTATGTTTAAAACAATTTAATTTTTTATTATTAAGAGTACGCAAGAAAATTAATTATATATATGAATTTTATCAAACATGAAGGAGCACATATCAGAGTCCAGAGACTTCTAATGATTTAGTCTAGGATTGTATACGAACAGTTGTTCGAGTAAAACTCAGTCAACACTCGGTTCGTTATCGAGTTGACCGACTTCGAACGTGTTCAAGTAATTATTGAACGAGCTTCGAACTTAGTTGGTTATGCATCGAGTGTTCAAGAACTTCAAAAAATAAGTGTATAATTATTGTTTTTATAATTATATATTATATAATATTAAATAAAATTTATAGTTTATAAATTTAAAACAAAACAATTATATTTTTAAACCCTAACCCCTAAAACATTTCTCACTCCTCCCAATTTCACTCCATTCGCCTTTCACTTTCACTCCGGCCTCCGCCTCAACGCCTCTTCACTCCGCTGCGCAACCACCACTCGCCGCGCCTCTCCAGTTCCATCCAAAACCCTTGGCCACTTCATCTGCTTCTTCAAAAACCATCTCCGGCGGCCTGCCACCACTGAATATCCGGTGCGATCCGAAACATCTACCGGAAGTCCGATCCAACAGGTATTATATCCTGTGTTTAGCTCTGTATTTACCTTAATCGGCTTCTCTATCTTTAGCACTGCTCCTTTCTTAGTCCAGTGATTTGATTTAGTTGCGGCATAAGATTGATTTGTGTAACTGTTGTAGTACCCTAGCTGGAGAAATCGATCCTTTCTTCTTCACTTTGTCACGAAAGTAAGTTTATGTGTTTCTATAAATTTCACTACTAAATTCAGCTGCCGAAGCAATTCCTCGCGATTTGAATTGCAAAGATTCATGAATAAACAGCTAAGTAGTTGACTGTTTGTCAGTTGGCTGATTCTCTGGCTTAGCTCAGTTTTGTTGTTTTAGCTCTACTTTCAGTCACTTTCTGTTCATAATCAATTGTAGAAACACAAAACAAGTACTTCTGTACTAGGCGTTGAGAATGGGCCAGTAACTACATTGATACGTATACCATAGGTGAAACCTAAAGTCTGCACGATGATTGAATGGTCATACCCGACCTATAATCTGGATGTGTTCATTTGAGTAACAATAAGATTATTACAGTCAAGAAATCAACCTGACCTGTTCAGGGAACGAATGAGGATAGGTACTTAGGTGTTATAGTTCATTGCATATGATATTAGAAACATGTTAAATAGAAATATCTTCTGGCAAGGGCAGAGAAATAGGTTTAATCTTACCTGGCAGCTAAACATTGTTTGCCAAGAGTTACTTTGCCTTTTCTAGTCCTAGCATTCATTTTATGGGTAAGATTGAAATTATGTTAGAGGAATTGCTACTTGCTCTTTAGGCTTGTAAATGCATCGTAAATTGTGTGGCAATACAGTTTAATCACTTCATCATGGAACCTCTACATCCAATTATCTTGAACTTTTAGACTGATAAGGTTCAGCCTCCGCTATATGCTTGTACATGAGACTTAGGAACTTCATGAGTCCAGTTTTTAGCTATTTAGTATAAAATTGTTAGTCTTGTTAATGATTAGCACTACTGCTGAATCACTGACTCTTAAACATTGCATATATGTCACTTGTCAGAGATTACCTGTGAGCTGCTGTAGTCCGAGAATATTTGTCGAGAACTCACCTTCTGCTAGTTTGTCAAGCTCAATTGGAGGGCAAGATCTGCCAAAGACAGTTAGATGCAATTGGGCGTTGGATGGACCCTGATATATTTTAAATTATTAATTTGCACCCATCTAAGATGTGGGTGGTTAATGGAAGAATGGATCATATAAGTTAGAATAATTTTTCATCCAGATCCACACAAACCATGCCAGCACTAATTGCATGTAACTGTGATTGACTTGACTTCTTTTACTTGAGTATGTTGAAAGCTCATAATATGATAAGTTATGTGCTTCAAGTATCAGCAACGCTTAATTTTATGGATGAACATTCTATTTTCAGTTTTGCTCATTATGTGTAGTATGTTCATCTGAAAATGACTCCCTGTTAATATTTGACTTAATCAGTTACCTTTTGCATTGCAGGTTGATATTTACCGAAGTCGAGAAAAATGCCTCACAACACTCGGCCGGTGACTGCTTTGTTGCTCTTTACTGGGCTTAATGCTATATTGGTCTCAACAATTGAACCTGTGTATGATTTTGTGTGCTTCCTGCCATACTGGGAAAGAAGGGTATGTTACACTGTTAGATTTGTTTGCTGTCTACTTGCTCACATTTAGTCTCAACTAGCTGGATCCAGACTGGGTGTAAATTCTGTCTGTTGCACACCTCTCTTACGAAACACCAAAGCATTTTTTATTTAGCTCAAGAGGCAAAACTAGGCTGGTCATGTTATGTGCAAGGCTTTACCCCTCTAATTTCTTGTGATTCAACATCAGTTTCTTGAAACTGCTGGAAAATTAGCTACATGTACTTGCTGTGTTAGTGTGAATATGAGATTAGTTATGTTTGTTGTGTGGGGAAGCTGGGATGGTATCCTAATGATATTCAAAATTCATTCTTGAATGAGTTGATTTGGTGTTTCTGATAAATTCTATTCTACCATATCTCACATTGTTTTATTAAGTGAGCTTTTATCTTTTTTCTTTCAGAATAGCTTTATTTTCTAACACTGATACTATTTCAGAGAGAACAGATGCTTCAAGAACGTGAATCTGCTGCCCGTGTTCGGGGTTCTGGAATGGCATAGTTTGAGAGGGGTGTTCAAAATTTGTTCCTGATTTTGTTGTATAAGCACTTTCATACTTGGGAGGATGATTTAAGTAAAATAATCAAAGAGACATTGATTGACCGAAGCAGTGAGAAAGTGATCTTCATTCTGCAGAATTATTGATGCAAACTTCAGAAGTTACCAACCCCCATCCTTTGTGCAAGGTAAGCCCGAGCCAAAATCCAAAATTATACAATTTCATATGGAAAACTAAATATTAATGGAACATATTCTAAAAATTGGACATAAATTTCCCTCACTTTTTCATCCCAAGCAAAATCAGTATCAATCTACGTAATAAAACTTTGCCAAAATAAAGAGCAAGTGACGTCATGGGGGAGACTTTATATAAAATGCATCAATCTACGGAATAAAATGTGCATGCATTACTGACATTACTAGTACGACTTTAGTCATATATATTTGAGTTTTTTGATGTTTAAGGGTGGATTGGTATAGAATTTGAATAATATTTGGATGAATTTTGGTCAAGTACCATGTGTAGGTTGATTGTATCCCAAAAACTCTTAAAAAGCATAAGGAATCATTATCTCCCTTGCATGCAAGTGCGAGTGAGTTTTGCTACGTACATTACAACAAGGAATTAACAAGTACTCATAAATTGTGTTTGGAATGGAATTTAAATAGGGTATTGTATTTTAGGCCAAATCACAGTACATCGAGCCGAATGGAACGATTTAAATGCTATGATCATTAGCCCCTAAAACTTTATACTTGTACAACATCATTCGTCGTTAATGTTATGGACATCGGTCAGTTCGTCGTCCTTGCTTCTCGCTAATATGAGGGGTGATAATACAAACAAAATCTTTGTTACTATATGACAATTTCGTGATTTGGATCGACACCGTTACATGACACGCCAAAATTCAGATAACCAATTTTGTACTATATCTTAGTATTATAGTGGCGGTATAATTCATGTAATAGAATTATCACATTGAATTAAATAATAAATGCCCACACCAACTCACTTGACTGACACCTCTCAGTCCATATTAGCTACTGTTTGTTAGCTTTTTGTTCTTTCCTTTTATCATCTATTATTATTCGTCAGCATATTCCTTCTCCTTTCTCTTGATTTCCATCGATCGATCATCTTCTCCATCAATCATCTCGATTCACAAACCACTCTGTAATTTCACCAAGATTGGATATTAAGGATTTACTTGAGAAGCCATGGATCTCTGCTGCGTACGAGCTAGAAGCTTTGCCATGGGGAATTGTTCCTTTTCCGAGAAACCGAGTTTCATCAATTCGGAAGTTAGGGTTTCTTTGGCGAGTTGTAATGCCAGATACAGATCGCTTTCGGTTACAGCTATGGCGAAAAAGAATCCTGCTGGTGGGAATAGTTCCAGTAATAATAATAATAATAACAATAAAAATTCTTCTGGTAATTCACTATCTGACTCACCTTCTTCATTTCTCGTTCATTATTCCCATTTCTTACTATTTTCTAGTACTACATGTTGTGAATTGTGAATTTCTGATATTAAGGTCTTGATTATTGTGACTTTTATGTTTCAAGTGTATTTGATTAGGATCACCAGCTAGGTGACTGATATGGCAGCTTAAATTGAGAGCAACTGGTTTGATTGAAGATGTTTAGCAAATTAGCTGATATAAGATGGAAAAATAACGCTAGCTTATTTTTATGATTGGTTGTCTGATTAGCATGATGCTAGATGTTCACTTTCACATAGCATGCTTAATTGCTTTGTAATTAGCTAATAAGGTGACTGTAAACAGAGCCTTGGTGTTACATGAGAGGATTGTTGGATTTTATAGTTGCCTACCATCTTGCATTTTAACTCTGTTTCAGGACTAATTAGTGTTCTTTCTTCTTGGTTCGATGACATATATTATTAATATCAAGATTCAAATTTATGTGTTTGCAAATGATTATGAGTGTTAAAAGTGCTAAAAGTAAGCGTTAATGAGAATCACCTCTGCAGGCTCTTCAGTTGAGTAGGTTATTTAGCTTCTTTTGAGCTGGTTCATAGCAGAATCTTTTTTGCAAACAAATAAGCAGTAATCATTTCTAAAAACACTGCATAATTTCCTATTTTTCTGTTGGACATGCTTTTTAATGTTCAACGCACTGCTTACACGTTATGTTGATTTTAATATTTGTTCTTTTATTTGGGCAGGTAGCCTCGAATATTATTACTTATTATGATAGAAATGAAACTTTGTGTATATGTGTTATATATAGATACATGCATAATCCACCCAAAAAACAATATTCTCTTGAACATTAAATCCTTAACCTGCAACTCTGCCCGGGATTCCTCAAGAAAGCTATAACTCCTCCCCATTTATAAACACCGTATTATACTCATTTTTTTAATTTCATTTCAGTAAATGTAGACTACTTGAACTATTATGTTCTCATTCGAGAAATCATGGCCGCTGCATTGCTTACGCGTGAGAGATTCCTTAGCCTATGATGTCTGCGGACTCAGATGTTAAATTGGTGAAAAGATATTCTGCAACACCTTACTAGAGAGTTTTTCCTTTCTTTCTTTCTAGTTGTTGTTCTTCTTTTCCTAAAAAATTGAATGTTCTATCTAGCTTTATTTAGTTTAAGAGCTAAAAGGTCATATCTTCATTTCATGCCATGCTTAAATGAGGTGTGTACTAATGGAATGTTGTGAAGCTTTTGATAACTGCCAAGTAAATCTAGTTCACTTGTTAAGATTAGTTATTTCCTCAGGGAACAACGGTTCACAGAAGTCCCAACGTAAACCCTTGGACTGGAGAGAATTTAGAGCATTACTCTATCTTCAGGAGCAGGTACTTTTCTCGGTTGCATGAGGCCGTGAGTTCATTTTTAATGTTTATAGTTAATCACTTTCATGAATAGAGACTGCCATGCCATATACTTGTTTTGAGCATTTTTATGAAATAACATGCTGATAGGCTGAAAATGGAGATTATGCTCAAAACAAAGATAAAGTGTCCACTGGGATGAATGCTCTTCCACTCAAGTGGGCGCACCCTCTTTCAGCACCTGAAAACGGTTGTCTCCTTGTTGCCACGGAAATGCTTGATGGAGTTCACACCTTTGAGAGAACTGTAGTTCTCCTACTCAGATCTGGCACTAAGAACCCACAAGAGGGGCCGTTTGGAGTTGTCATAAATCGACCACTTCACAAGAAAATGAGAAACATGAATCCAACTAATATCGAGTTGTCAACTACATTTGCAGACTGTTCGTTGCATTTTGGTGGGCCCCTTGACGCAAGCATGTTTTTGCTAAGGGCTGGGGAAGTTACTGAACGTCCTCGTTTTGAGGAGGTAATTCCTGGAGTATATTTTGGTTCACGAAACAACCTGGATGAAGCTTCAAGCCTGGTTAAGAAAGGGATTGTGAAGCCTCAGGATTTTCGATTCTCGATGGGGTATGCAGGATGGCAGATGGACCAATTGATTCAAGAGATTGAATCCGGTTACTGGCACATGGCTGCATGTAGTGCAAACTTACTGTTTGGTGGCTCACAGAGTTCCTCATCTGATGGTTTGTGGCAGGAGATTCTGCAACTAATGGGAGGTCGCTACTCAGAATTGAGCCGCAAACCGAAGCAAGATATCTAGTCATTCTGTCTGAAATTGTATTGTATTTAATCAGAACGTGAAGTCTGTCTCAAGTGTACAGGATTTAGCTTAGATCTATGCAAGATTAGAAGTTTTCGCTTTAATTATTTCTTCACCTCTTTGTCTCCATCAATATAAATAAAATCGGTGTCTTGTGTACCTGTAACTGTTAGCTTATTGCACACTGAAATGTAGTGAACTTTTGTTGTAAACACTGCAATTGGCAGCTTGTTTTTACACAGTTTCTATTTTTCCCAAGGCTTGCTCTTTTTTACATGAAGTAATTCTTCAGAGGGAAAAAAACACTACACATATTAGAATTCATTTTATGGGATATACATACATTAGGTGAATATTTATATATGCAGGTTATGTATCTGGCACTATATGGCAGCTTAGCCTGTTTACTTTCTGATGAGCCTCTAAAACTTTCTACCCTGTACAAGGGCATATACCCTTTCCTCTTGATGCTCAAGTGCTCCACTTGCATGCACCAGCACTTCAAGTTTACATCAAAGCTAAAAACATTTAGTCTCTCATGGTGTACTTTTCCCAGCTCCTTGCACCACCCTCGCCTTTTCCGGCTTTCATCGACTAGCAGCAACAAGGCCACAACACCATGTTCCATCGGCTCTAGGAATTTCATGGTTCGACTAGTCGGACAATGTACGAGTTGCAGCTATGATGTTTCCCTGACCCACGTCTTTTTGGCAGTGCTATTTGGGCCGAGCTTTATCTATACGTGCCTTTCGCACAGCCTCTTGTATTTGCCTCTCGTGCTCTTTTAGCATGTCTTCCATGTTTCCTCCTGGAGGCATTAATGGTCCAGAGCAAAGGATTCTGCTTCTCTTTGGTACATAGCCCTGGAAAAATTAAGAATATGAGTTTAGTCATGCAGACTGAAATGACAATCTAGATTATTATGAAACAAGCAGAGGCATAGAGTGTTTGACACAAACATACTGCTGAATCATTGTTAGAAGCCTGGCCATTGCCACTGCTCCGACGATTGGACGAACCAGCCAAGGCGGGGCGTAAACTAGAGCCTTGTCTTGAAAATCCTGAACCATGCTGAGAAGTGCTTAATGCTCGGGGTAAGGCCGAGTTGCTGCCATCGTCCTTTACCCTTTTATTATGCGAGTATCCCACTGCGTTGGGGTGAACTACTGAATTAGAATGAGAAATTCCCTTCCTTAATTCTACTCTGGGTGGCTCTATAGGGAATCCGGTTCCACAATCGTCCTCCAGTGGTTTATACTTTTCACTGGTGCACTTGTTCGATTGAGCCTGTATCATTGACGTTTATATCATGATCATGATCAAAATACTATATAATTAAAGAGCACACAGACAAATAGAGGAAACTAACCACTTCTGGCTTGGCTTTTGACTTCTTCGAATTATCCTGTCCATCTCTACGTTCTTTGACGCTCTCAGCTTTTCGCCTGCGATAAGAGTCATATGCATGTGTGAAATGAAAGCTCTGAAGCATTCAACACATAATGCATGTCAGATTAGGCAAGGGAGCTTACCGTCTTGATTCCTCCTCTCGCATCTTGACTTCAAGTTCCTTACTTGGAGGATATCTTGGTATACTGGATGGATCGCAGGGATGAGGTTTTGATGTGAAGAACTAAAACCAAGAAAGCATTGAAATTTGTCATAACCAAACTATATAATCGACTGGTTCTCATAATTGTACGAACTAAAGCTTTATATACCTTGCTTTTAAGTGCAGAAGAAGCCGTACCCCTTTCCTCTGGATCGATAGAGAGGAGTGATTCCACGAGATCCAAAGTTGATGAAGGAAAGTCTTTGAATGTATCAGCTACTCGTCGCTTGTATAAGCGTTGTGATCTAAAACTGGAGGCATGTGGAAAATTCGTCTTTCTCCAGAATTCCTCTGTAGGCGAACCACATAGCTTGAATATCTTGTGCATTTGCTCCACCTAAAATACATTCACGTGTTTGGTATATAGTCAGTAATGCACAATATGATTCTGGTTTCGTCTGGGCATCTAGTTCTTTCACCTCATAAAAGTTCAAGCAGAAGCCAGAAGTGATATTTGAAAACACCGTATATAACTTAGAAGCCATTGAAAAGCCGAAAACAGCTTTTCAAAAGCTTCAGTAAACATATTTACCTCTGTTCTCCCAGGCATGATAGGCTTGCCAGCAAACAATTCAGCCACAATACAGCCTGCACTCCACATATCAATGGCAGCTCCGTACTCTGTCGCACCGAGCAGTAGCTCAGGGGCTCTGTACCATAGAGTTACCACGCGACTTGTTAATGGCTGTTTGTGATCAGGCTCAAAGTATGTCGCCAGACCAAAGTCACCAATCTTAAGAACTCCCTTGTTGTCAACAAGGAGATTTGAACCCTTAATATCTCGATGAAGAATTCCACGACTATGGCAGTGTTCTAATCCTCGGAACAGTTGTTGCATATAGCATTTAATCTACAATCACATCATGAGTTAGAGCAACACTAGATATGCCACACTTTTGAACCAGATATCAATCATGCATCATTATAGTTGCGACAGGAACATAAAAACGCACCTGTGGTTCTGTAAATTTGACATTTGAGGATGCTAGAAGTCCAGAAAGATCATGCTCCATGTATTCGAAAACAAGGTACAAGCTTCCTGATATCCTCGATGTTACTATTGCATCAAGCTTCATGACATTTGGATGGTCAAGCTTACGCAGGATGGAAATCTCCCTTGCCATGAAACGAACACTTTCTGGGTCCATGTTCACGAATCTTACTTTCTTCATAGCTACAATTTTATTCGTCTGAAGATCACGAGCCCTGTAAACGGTACTATATGTTCCTTGACCAATCTGCAATATCCAACATATAATACTCAGTTCTGGTTTAAAAAACTTCAGATATTAATTTGTGAACACAACTGGTTAAAATGAACCCTAAAACCAGCCATTCTAAATGGAAATGTCATAAGCAGGTTTTGCTTATGATTCTGCTACAAATTAAGCTATAACCTATAAGTACTTTTCGTAACTTTTGCAAACATGAACTCAATTACACAGATAACAAAGAACTGACTTTCACAAGAAATTAAGGAAAAGCTACAAATCTTATTGTATTGAGTTAAAGAACTGACTTTGCTTATCTTCTCGTATGTATCAGCACTTCTAGGAGTCCATCCCTGAATAGCCTCCGGCGCGACTGAAGCTAACCAGGTTGGCCACCCTGCAGCAACCTGCTCATCATTGGCTCCTCCAGGTGCCAAACTCGCAATCTGAGCCACTCCTCCCAAATCCATTGTAGAACGCCTCTGGTGTCCGTTTTTAGGCCTCTCAATGATCCTCGTCTTCCCATTATTATCGTCAACATGTCCAGGCCCGACAGGATTAATGTTCAGGTCTATATTCGTCTTGGAGCGCGAATGATTGGATCCTTCATGATTTTTAGAATTGGATTTACCTAATGTAACCTCCTCAATCAGCAATGGGGCAATCAGCTGCACAACAACTTTGCTAGGCTCCTTTTGTTTCGCCTCTGGTACATTTCCGACAGCATAATCTTCATCATAGGTAGATTTAGAGCAAATGCAGCCCATTTTTCGCCTGCGAAGAAGCTTGTTTCGAAAAGAATTTATGCCAGGCCTGATCAGAAAGTAGGCCAGGCCACCATATGAAGGGGCCAAAATAAATATATTGTTCTTGTTTCTGTCTAAAAGATGAGGAACGACAAGAACAACAAGGACAATAACACAAGGATAATATCCTCGAAATCGAAACTGCAGAAATGAGAGAAACAATCAATCAATGAATGAAGAAATGGTTTGATTGATCCTATAAAAGCAGAAGGGAAAGAATGAATGTAATACTTTGCAGGATTTCTTTGTTGTCAAGGTTTGAGGGTGCCCAAAGAAAGATTTTGGGTTCCAGAAAAATTTCTGCAAGAGTTTGTTGAATTCTATAATTACTAGTACTAACCAAAAAAATAAAAAATGGAAAAAAAGAGATAAATTAAGGGAAAAAAAAAGATAAAATAAAAAGAAATGAAGCAAATTAAACGGAGGCGCACGCAGCCACCTATAATTATGGGTAACCATTTGTTTTCCAAGGAATTGACATTTGACATTATACATATTAGCATGTTTGGGAAAATTAAAAAACAATTAGCAAAGATTAATTAGTAATTATAAATATAAGATGATTGAAAAATGAGCTCACTGTGAGTAGTGCGGATGATGTTCATTTTCATCTTGTTCTTCATATTATACTCCAGCCGTTTCAAGTTGAAAGTTTTACAGGACTGAACATAAATTTTAAGAAAAAAATAATAAAGTAAAAAAAAATTAATAAATGAACAAATTAGAAGATATAGTGAATAAAATATAAAAGATAATGTATAAAGTAGGAGATATATTTTCTATTTAATGATATGAAACTTTCAATTTGGACAGCCTAAAACGAAATATGCGACTTTCAATCCGAGACGGAGAGTAGTTCCAGCTTCATCTTTTCGTATTATATTTTAATTCGTCTCAACTTCATCTACTCATCCTTTCATGTAAAATATCTCTTCTAATTTATTCATTATCTCTCCAATTTTATCTACTTTTTTTTCTTACTTTATTACCGCATCTTTTACTTTATTCATCTTTTTATACTTTATTAATATCTTTCCTACTTTATATACTTCTTTTTAGTATTTATGTTCGATTTTACTTTTTTTTTAGTATTTATGTTTGATTTTACGGGAAGATGAATTTGGAATGGAGGGGTATATTATATTGTAATTTGTTTAAGGAGATGAAATTGACTGATTTGGTTAATTTCTTGAATTGGAATTAAATTGATTGTAGACGTGCGTTGCAGTACTCTTGTAGTAGTAATAACGTATAATATTTGGATATTTGGTTAGTTAGATCCCATTAATTACTAATTTAATGTAGTATTGGTCATGAACGACACGTCCTTTGCTCTTTACATGCATACTATTCTTTTAAGAAGCTAATCCATTACATGCGCAAACATGTTTAGGATTACATCACAGGTTAAAGATAGAGTCTAACGATATATTTATGGTCTTAAATTACAACCAACCAAGTCGCATTGGACAGACATTCCAAACTACCATACTACACATTGAGGATTTCCCACATATTTACATCACATGTGTATCCACACTACTATATACTTAACTAACACATGCAACAATATTACTTTTACGATGAGAAAAACATCATTTCATGTCAATTCAAATAGTCTATTTTATATATGAAATAGACTATTTGAACTGGTAAAACTCAATTTGAAATGTATACCAATAAAATCTTTAAGAGTCTCCAGTCTTCGTAGAGTATGTGTGGGCTGAACCTATTCAAACAAGATAAGGCATATTAGGAGTCTATACGAATAGATAAATTAGGTATATATCTAACTGTGCCGCAAGTTTTAAGCTATACTTAACATGACATTCTTAAATAATTAAGGTATGCTTGACTCCGCCCAAATTCAACAAAGTTAAAGAGTAGCAGTAAAATTTGTGTTAATTGAAACGATTAATTAGATCTTTAATTGTATACTTCAAGTAAAAAACTTAATCAATGTAAGGAAGGAAAGTACTAATAAAAACCATCATCTTAATTTGATAAGAGTTTATTACAGTAATGAGTTTTTTTAATAATTTAATTACTTACCGATCCGATCACTAATCGATTAAGACGGATAAACTTATCCAACCGCATGGGGTGGCTAGCTAAGTAGTGCACAAGACGAGGCGCAACACGTGTGCCTGTGCATGCAGCCATGGTGTTGATCATCTCCAGCAAGCACTACATCACAATCTTCATCATCAACAAAACTGACTCCCTTTCATTAGTTCTCATCATCATCATCATCATCTTTTGCGGAAAGCTCTATCAAATACAAGAAGAGCCATATTTATTTATCTGAGTGATTTTAGCAGCAAATTAAAGGGAAGATCTTGAAGAAACCAATTAAGTGATCATCGATCGAGTAAGCTAGCAAAAATGGATCTGCTGAATACAGCACTCAACTTCTTTGTGCCACCAGCAAGTCTGTTGATGCTTGCCTTTGCATGGCCAACACTGACTTTCATCAACACCTGTGAGTGGGTTTACAGCTCTTTCTTCAACTCCGACAACTTGGACGATAAGGTTGTTGTCATCACCGGTGCTTCTTCTGGTATCGGAGAGGTACTAACTAATTAATCATATCATTTTCTGACTGTTTGACACATAACTGGAGTTGAATTATCTCAATTCAAATTGATATTTTGTGTTGTTTTTTTACACAAAGACGCAACTGGTTATTAATGGTACATAGTTAATTCAAGAAAACACATTAGCATTAGCTAGCACATAGTTAATTCAATTCATACTAGCTAGAATCTTGTTTTTATAACTAAGTTATTCGTGTCAATTGGAACCATTCGTAATGACCTACATGTCATGGGTTCAATTCCTCATAGAGAGTGGGTGCTTTGACTATGTCAAGGGGTGGTCCTAGCTCAATCGTTCAATGTGGCATGTTTAACCGCATAGGACCCTCAATTTATGAGCCCACTCCATGGTCTTGCATGTTTTTTTATTTGTAATTCTTTGTTAAAAAAATAATATCAACACTGTATTTGAAAATTTGTTCTTCTCATATTTACATTCTTCATTAAAAATGAGATTCATATTTTTGTTTTATTATTATAATTTGTTTTGATTGTTATACTATTTTTCGGTGCCCATTTTTGAAAATTAGCATGGGACCTCAGACGATGACTATGTCATTAGTTGTAGGATCATTGCAAGAATTCAGAATGTACATTCTATGTTGGTGAAGGGTAGGGGTGGGCATCGGATTAATCCGAACCAATCTAATCCTATTTTTCGGATTCGGATCAATAATATATCAATCCATATCCAATCCGAAGCTTACGGATCGGTTTCGGA
>JAYMSP010002447.1:0-24236 GCA_036897095.1 Plantago elongata
GAGTTGGTTGCTTATTTCAAGATTGAATTTTGGTGCTTTTTGATGGGTAGAATTTATATTCTTGGTTATCTTCATGCTGCTGGATCTTTTTGTATGTGGAGAGAACTTAGTTGCTTGTTTTAAGATTGGATTTTGGTGCTTTTTCATGGGTGGAGTTAGAATAGTTGATGTGGTGGTTAATTTAGTGATTTGTTTAACAGCATTGGGTGCCGAAAGTTGATGATGGCAATGAGAAGGACTTTGAGGAGAAAGGGGTGTTTGATGGGATGGAGATGGCTGCTGATGTTGCCAACCCTGTGCCAAGGAAAGAAAAGAAGGGGTTGGATTTTTCGAGGTGGAAGGAGATGATGAAAAACGGCGGTGAAAAGAAAAAGGAGGCAGGTTTGGCTGGGGTTGAAGCTGGCAAAAGGACTGGTGTGAAAGTGTTTGACAATTTGAGCAGGCAAATGGATATTGATATTGATTATGTGAAAGAAGAATCTGTGGCGATAGATGACAAGGATAGGGGAGTTTTTGGAGAGACGGAACATGGAGACTTGTCATCTAGTAGTATAGATGTACCGAAGGGTAGTGTGATGTCTGATATTACGGCTGGAAGAGAGAATGGATCAAGTAAAGGAGTAGAGAGAACTTCAGAAATGCAGCATTTGCCAGCTACTGATGGTGGAGGAGGAGATGATCTCCAGAGTCAGATTGATGCAGAGAACCGTGCTCGGCTGTCACAAATGTCTGCTGATGAGATTGCAGAAGCACAGACAGAAATAATGCAGAAACTAAATCCAAAGTTGATAGATGCTCTTAAAAGGCGTGCTCAAGACAAAGTGACGAAGCAAAAATTTTCTTTGTCAGATGACACTGAAGCACATAGTTCGCAGCGCCAAGAAAATCTGTCAAGGTTAGCTGTAAACTCTGATAGTAGTCTATCTCATAAGCCTGTCAAAGTAGTTGGTCTGGACGCACCGAAAGTGGATGGAAAAAAAAATCCGCCAAGTATGACTGAGCAAAGCGGTCGCACGTGGGATGCTTGGAGAAATAGAGTAGAACGTGTTAGAGATATTAGATTTTCCTTAGAGGGCACCGTTGTTAACAGTGATTCCACTTCTGTATCAGATAACGGTAAGGCTGAAAATTTTATGCCCATTGGTTAACAGGGTAAAATATATATTTATAATGTTTCCTCTATGAGCTAAATTTTTTGGAGCATGGTCTCTTCATAGTATTTGTTGGTAGAAATTAAAGCTCATTGTCTCTTCATGCTCATAATAGTTTGACTTATTCATCTAACTGATGCAATTTTAGATTTATACCTCTTTAGTCATGCATATGTATATAGCTTTCTTCTGTCATCACATCAGTGCCATTGGATTTTCATTCGTTTGTCATGCACATAAACTGCAGGGTGTAGCTATAAGAGATCTTATGGGAGTTGTTATCCATAAAAAGAGATTTTATAAAAGTTGGCTTGCTTCGAATATCACTTTCCTATTTATCTGACAAGTTTATGTTTAATAGATCTGGTTCTACTGGGATACATACATTTAACAGAAATCTACTTTGAGTGGAAGATAATAAGAATGCCTGATTTTTTATGCTAAGATTGCCATGTGTAACGAGTAATTGTCCAATTTTGACTCTCATTGGGGGTCGAACCAATTAGCTATCCTATGCGTAGGTGGAAAGAAATGCAATTTCTCTATTCATGTGACTCATCATAAACTAGGAGGGGTAATGGTACAGAATCAATGTATCGTCTAGTTCATGCTGATTCATTAATCGTTATTTTAAAAAATTATGAGGAAGTTTGTACTTTACTTTTTTCTTTTCTATCATGAGGATTCAGTTGCTCAAGCAGGAAAGGATATGTGGGACCATAATGAGAGAGACCTGTTTGTATGAAGTTACATGATATCAGTTTATGGCATTACAGACTAGTACCCTTGAATAGTTAATTATTGGCATTTATCGTACTGGATCAAAGTTCTGATGCTTCCAGTGTTGTCTTATTGTAGGTAATGTGCCATCTCAAAGTGGATATAGTGCAGATAATGTATCTGAACGTGACATGCTACGAACTGAGGGTGATCCTGGTGCTGCTGGGTATACAATAAAAGAAGCAGTAGTTCTAACTCGAAGTCTGGTAAGTGGGAATCTTCATTGGCAGCTAGGCTTTACTTGTATGTATGTGTGACTTTATTCATGCATTTTGTAATTCTATTGATGCGTTCGAACACATGATTCAGATACCCAGCCAAAGGGCTCTTGCTTTACATTTGATTGCAGCTGTCCTCGATAGAGCAATCACTAACATTTGCCAGGATCAAGTCGATTCTGCTCCCAAATTTGTTCAATTTGAGGGTTCTGTTGACTGGGAGGCTATTTGGGCTTTTGCTCTTGGCCCGGAACCTGAGCTTGTTTTTTCACTGAGGTGAACCTCAAATCTGTCCTTGTTTATATAATACCATGATACTGGCTTACAATCCCATACCCGATCAATGCTTGCAGAAATACATGATTTTACTGTTGCTGACTAACTCCACTGACTTGTCAAATTTTGTATCAATATAACTAGAGAAACTCACGAGAAATAGACGATAGTGATGAACTGATAAGTCCTGCACATATGCTGTCTAAATGCATGCAGGCTGCAGCACCCCATCTCCGATCCCTTTTATACATGTATTTATCTGCAGTATTTATAACCATTATATTTGTGTGTGAATTCGGATATTCTTAGAAAACAATTTCTGCTATTATGTTGTTGTCGTTTGATATTCACTTTTCCCATGTGTCTTTCTATAGAATGTGCCTTGATGATAACCACAACTCAGTAGTCCTCGCTTGTGCCAAAGCAATTCAGTGTGCTCTAAGCTGTCAAATGAACGAAATCATATTTGACACCTTTGAGGTAGAGTTAAAGTTCTCTTATTTTCACTAACAAGCTGGCTACTTTTCAACACAAGAATCACGTACCTTTTTTGTTTGTCTGCAGAAAACACCAACTTTTTTGAGGGATGTTTGTACTTCTCCTATATTTAGAAGTAGACCAGATATTAATATGGGCTTCCTCCGTGGTGGCTTCTGGAAGTATAACACAAAACCTTCCAATGTTTCTCCTCAATTTGACGAGGAGCCGATGGGTGACAAGCCTGAAGATGAACGAACCATTCAAGATGACATAGTTGTTACTGGGCAGGATGTTGCTGCAGGTCTTGTCAGGATGGGAGTTCTTCCAAGAATTAGTTATCTCTTAGAGGTAAGTATTCTCATGCAACTAATCTTGTTATAGTTACTGCATCAGAATATTGCTGTTGAAGATAATCATTCTCATAGAAAGTGAACTTTTACAATTGTATCTTACCAGGCAGATGAAACTTCATCATTAGAAGATCGCCTGATATCTATTCTGATAGCATTAGCAAGGCATTCCCCAACATGTGCTGCTGAAGTTGTGAACTGCGAGAGGCTTCTTCAAACAGTTGTAGATCGGTTTGCACTGAAAATGGACATCAATCCTTGCAAGATAAAATCTCTTACCCTCTTTAAGGTTGGCCTTTCTTTTTAAAGACTCAACCGTCATTTTCCCATTAACTTTGCTAGGCCGTTTCACGTTCGATGTGATATGCAAACTATCCCCTAAAAATATTATTTGAGTAAGCAAAATTTTGTCCATCCTCAAAGCATTTGCACTTGTGTGATTTACTGTGATTATGTCTGTGATATTTGATGAAATTTTCCTTCAATAATACCTGAACTCATCTCTAAATTTGTCATTATGAGACTCATAACCGCCTAACATGTAAAGTTCATATGAAGGTGTGCTGTTATGTTGCACCAAGACTTTGTGTGTCATCTACACAGTACATTGTGTCTTTACCGTTAATGAAACATTTCTGATTTTGTGGAAAGCCCTGTGGAAGTAATTAATTGATGTTTTGAACTTGTGTGGGTGTTCCTGCACCTTCTGGGATAAAATATTTACTAAATTTTCACTTTTTGGCATTTTGAAGGTGTTGGCTCGGTATGACAAGAAAATTTGCTTCAAATTCAAAGAAAATGGGTTTATTAATAAAATGACTTGGCATTTGTATCGAGAGCCAGTCTCTCTTGACAAATGGTTGAAATCTGGTAAAGAGGCCTGCAAGCTTTCATCTGCCTTCCTGGTCGAACAGTTACGTCTGTTGAAGGTCTGCATCCAATATGGATATCATATCTGCGACTTTTCCGACTTGTGTAATGCATTGTGCATTTGGCTGAGTTTGCCCTCCTTCGAAAAACTAATTGAAAATGACATGGTGGATGAATATTGTGCCATCACAAAGGAAGCATACCTTATTTATGGCATTTTGGCTCGTAAGCTCCCAAATTTCTATTCATATATACGTGGAAGGAATGAGGATACAGACCCGGATGAAGGGGAGTTGTCCTGGAATTACTTCGCTCCTATCATTGACATAGCCTTGGAGTGGATAGAGGTGAAAAACATACCATATTTATCTGAGTTCTACCGTGCCAATGATAATAGAACGAGCAATTCACCAAATTCACAACTAAATTCTTTGTTATGGGTAATCTCTTCGGTTTTGAGCATGCTTTCCAGTTCTCTCAAAGCTGTACTTCCAGAGGATATGTCAATCTTGCAGAACCAGCCCCTGGAGTGGCTGCCTGACTTTGTCACCAAAACTGGACTTGCAATTTGTAAGAACGGATATTTTCGGTTTTCGGGGTTAGGGGACAAAGACCATGGTTCAATCGTTGAACATTTATGTTCTTTGAGGCTTAGAGACGGACAAGAGTTGGCAATATCTTCTACATGTTGCCTACAAGGATTGGTCCAATTAGCTGCTTGTGTCGACAAGTTGATACAACATGCAAACCTTGACATTCATAAAGCTCCATCGAAATTTACCAGCCTGTCGAGGGAAGATAAAATCCTTGCTGATGGAGTACTCAAGTCCTCTGTAGTTGAAATACAAAGTTTGCTGGCAACTTTGATGAACCTGATTACCAAGGAATGGCTATGGATCCAGCCAATTGAGACATTCAGTAGAGGTGGGCCTGCTCCAGGAGTTGGAGTGGGTTGGGGTGCTATTGGTGGCGGGTATTGGTCGAGAAAAACTTTGTTGGCTCAAGAAGATGCAAGGTTGCTGATTGACTTGATTGATGTTTCTGAAATTTCTTCCGCAGATGATACATTAGGAACTGGAGAGATTGGCCGCACATTTGAAATTCTAAATTGTGCTCTTGGAGCCTGTTTAATCGCGGGTCCTGCAAGTAGTTTGATCATTGACCAGCTATTGAATTTCTTATCCCAGGTTTCTGTTCTGAAGTATTTTGATACTGGAATCCACCAGTTCCTTCAACTTAGAAAAGGATTTAAACCCTATGAGTGGGATTACACAAAAGAGGAGTATTTGTCTTTTGCAAATATTTTGGCTGCTCACTTCCGTAACAGGTGGCTCGTTATAAAGAAAAAGAAAAAGGACAAGAGTGATAACCATCAGGTGAACAGCCAGGCTTTGAGGAAAGGTAGTCACTCGCTTGACACTATTCACGAGGAGCCAGAAACAACTGCCAAACAATCAACTTCATTGGTACAGGAGTGGGCTCACCAACGATTGCATCTTCCCGCACATTGGTTTCTCAGTGCACTATCTAGTATTCCGTTGGAGAAGGATATGCATCTGCCCTCAGACTTTGTTGAAGTTTCCAAGGCTGGACTTTTCTTTCTCCTAGGTTTGGAAGCAATGCCTATGTTCCTCACCTCTAAGTCCCACTGTGTTGTACATTCTGTTCCGATTATATGGAAATTGCATGCGCTCTCTGTGACATTACTCTCTGGGATGGGTGTTCTTGAAGATGACAAGAGTAGGGATGTTTTTGAAGCTTTACAGAATATTTATAGTGAAAGCCTGGATGAGAAAAAGGTGGATAACTTGCTGCTGTTTGAGTCGGATATACATGAGAATTACTCCACATTTATCGAAAATTTGGTGGACCAATTTGCTGCCGATTCTTATGGAGACTTGGTATTTGGTCGCCAAGTTGCAGTGTATTTGCACAGATCTGTGGAACCTTCTGTAAGGCTTGCGACATGGAAGGCATTATCTAATGCTCATGTTCTTGAGCTTTTGCCGCCTCCAGATAAGTGCTTGAGAAATGTTGTGGGTTATCTTGAACCTGTAGAGGTACTACCTGATCCTGATTAATTTGTTAAAGAATTATTCTTCTCATTATTTACTTTATCTTTCTTTTATAAGTTCATAGATCATCATTCGTTTCAAATTAGAGTACCCCCTTCCCCATCTTCCAGATATATGAAAAATTACTGATATAGCCCTTAAAGTTTGATTCAGCTTGGACATACCCAACTGATTCTTTGAACATTTATGCTTTTATAGGTTTAGTACTAGCCAAAAAAGAAAAACTATTGACATGCACCAGCTAATCGTTGAACTTCATGGGAAAATATTATTTCGTACAAATTCTAGGGGTTTAATGATTAATCACCCTAAATACAAGTCATGGTTACATTTGGTGCAGGATGATGAGAGGATATTGGAGGCCTATGTAAAGTCGTGGGTCTTGGGTGCTCTAGACAAGGCAGTCCTTCGGGATTCAGTAGCATCATTAGTGGCTCTGCATCACCTTTCATCTTTCATTTTCAGTACCACAGCTGGTGATATGGTGCCACTTCGCAAGAAACTCGCAAAATCTTTGCTACGTGATTGTTCTCAAAAAAAGCAGCACGAGGTAATATCATCGCAGCTTTGGATGATCCAGCTTTTAATTCTAGTTATGATCTGTTTTCTAACTCTTGGTTGCAACTTGCAAGTGATAATAAGGGGTTAATAAGAGCAAGTCTTATAGAATACCAATTCTTCCTAACAGTAGGAAAAACGATTTATGACAATATAGTCTTAGAAGAATGTGCCAAACGCTTGGGCAGGTGGAGATGTTTGGATTAGGAAAACTGCTTTTTTTATTCTATGTTTTATTCGTATTGAGGGCCTTGTGGCTTGTGGTTCTGGTGGTTGTGCATAACCTACAACCTTAAGCGTGTAGCGTAGTTTATCGTCATTAACATTACTAGTTACTTTCCGTCCCACTTAGCATATATCTGTTCTTCTGTAGATCTTGAATTGTTCAGTACTTCAGTTCAATGTTCTTGGATAATTTGTGCTTTTTTTTCCGTCAGGGTATGATAGTAAAGCTACTTTGCTACAAGAAACCGGACTTGACTGACTCCGAGATCACCTCAATGCTGCCTGCTGCTGAGATAGATAAGCGGTTGCAGATGTTGAAAGAAATTTCTGAAGGAAATCCCTCACTAGTTACCACTCTGCAAAAGATAGAATCTACTGTAAAAAAGGACTTTCCATGAGAATGTCAAGTGAAGTTCTTTTGAAATTCATGATCTTCACATCCTGTGCTTGCACACTCACATGATTTGTACTAACCTGAAGTGAAATTTTCCGTTGCTTAGTAAAATCAAGTCTGAAAATTTGCTCGGATGTTACATATTTCATTTATCGCGAAACCATTTATGTGAAAATGGGAGTATCTCTTTCATGATCATATCTCTTCCATCATGAATGTGGGAAAGATATAGTAGGAACGATGAATCAGACTGGACGGACCATCCACTAGGAGTATGCAGTGAGTAGCTATAAAGTTCAGTTCAACCATGGGGAAATTTATTAAAATCCCGGAGTTTTCATGATATATCATTTAGCCGGTTAAACGTTCTTTAACATCCCGGATGGTATATAATGCAATTTATGATATGAAGTACCAAAATAGAAAATTGAGATGTTTTTCGAAATCTATCAGTATGAGAACTCAAGAGATAATCGTATTTACTGCGGAAGAATGAATTTATAATTGGGTAGGTTAGGTATGTGGACACCGGCGGCGTCACACCGCAGTTAGTTACCTACTTCGGTTATGCATCAGTGTCGGTCGAACACATTGCAAGGCTGGGGTCATGCATAGAAATTGAAATCATTTATGGCACCAACCTGTATCTGTATAATCAAAATCTGATTTCGTGTCAAAGAAATATACTAGGTTCGATATTTTGTGTGTCGTGAAACTTTATACATCGAAAAATAATAAAAGTTACCCACTCAGAATTTAATACTAATTAATTTTTTTAAGTTTACATTAAAATTAAATATTTTGTAGAGTTTTCAGGTGTTATTATTCTATTTAATTTTTAACTTATATTAATAGTATATAAAGTTATAAGATACAGGACGGAGTAATATATTCCATAATAATGTGGACAAACATGTGATTCACGATTTCTTTCGATCTTAAGCCTCGTCTAAAGTTCAAAGCACTAATTAAAGTAGCAATCAATTAATAATAAGGTTTGTTCTCCTTTCCTCTTTTGCTCACTAAGATGGGTTTTGAGACTTTTGTCAATAGTCTCTATATATAGTTAGAAAACATGCATGTCTATTTATACCCAAACATAAAGATAAGGATGTTTCATAATTCATTTTAATAATACTGTGAATTTCGAGTACCGTTAAGTATATAACGAATCCAGTTGATATTCCGAACTTATTCAATTAAATGATAGTATATAATTAATATTAATTCGTTATTAAAGTTGAGACAATTGACCTAAAACGCCAATCGTGATCTAACAAGCAAGACAGTAGAAGCAGTGTATAGTTCATGTACCCGACCCGTTACATCAGTTCTTAAGGGGGTGTTTGGATGGGGATTTGAATATCCCCATTTGATTCGATAAACAGTGATTTGGCCTAAAATACACTTAAAATATCCCACTCAAATGTCCATCTAAACATAATTTTCACCAAAATTCATTCAAATGCCCACTCAAATGTCCATTCAAACGGCCTCTAAGAAACTGCAATATACCAGCACTATTCATTTATTTCTGCCATGATTACCATATATTAATTTCATGTTTATCAAATGCAAGACATGGTTCACGTTGTATTCATTATTTGGGCCAATAGTTGTTCTATATTATACTCTTATATGTAATGCCTTCATCTTCACTATTTTTACCTAACACAACCCACACTTCAATTATACATCATTTAAGGACAAGAAGTTCTAAAAGTAGATTGAGAAATGGAAATGAAATCCTCCAATGGAAGCAAGTTAGAAGTGAAACAATCCCAAGTGGAGATATGGAAGTATGTTTTCGGTTTCACTCCAATGGCAATGGTCAAGTGTGCAATTGAACTCCAGATTCCGGACATCTTGGAAAGCCATGGCGGATCGATTACGCTTCCCGCGTTATCTACCGCCCTTGGTTGCTCCCAGCCGATCTTGCAACGTATAATGAGGTACGTACTTTTACTGTGGTTGCACAAGTAAAATTAGTTGATATGTTAGGTAGTAGCTAGTTATATATTATGCAACTTTAGTTGATACTCGTCTATCTTCTAAGTAAATGCATGCTCGTCTAAGAGTTTAAACTAGTATTCGATGTTTCTGAGCAGGTATTTGATACACCGGGGGTTCTTCAAACAAAAGTCGGATGGTGAACCAATATGCTACATCCAAACGCCACTGTCCCGTTTGCTCATGAAAGATGGAGCCGATAGCATGTCTCCTTTCATCATGCTCGAGAGTAGTTCGACCATGCTTGCCCCGTGGCACAAATTGAGTAGAACATTAACTAATGGCGCTTCACCATTCGAGGCTGCTAATGGGGAGGATGTATGGAAGTATGCGTCCGAAAATCCAGATCATAGCAAGCTGATTGATGGTGCAATGGCTTCTCATGCTAAGTTTGCTATGACTGCTATCATAGGTCAACATCCACAAGCATTTGAAGGAATCGCCTCGATCGTGGATGTTGGTGGTGGTGATGGAACCACGCTTCGTACATTGGTCAAGGCGTGTCCTTGGATTCGTGGGATTGATTTCGATCTTCCTCATGTTGTATCTGTTGCACCGTGTTCTGAAGGTGTTGAACTTGTTGGTGGTGACATGTTTCAAAGTGTCCCAAAGGCTGATGCTGCTTTCCTCATGGTAAGTGTGATGTATAATTAGGTTCATCAGGTTTTTTCTATGCCACCAGATGATGTAATGAGTGCCTCATGATCTATTCTTTTGAGTTGTGTTCCACCGTTGACTTCCATTATTGTTATTACAAGCAATGATACTCTCTCTATGTATATGTTATCAATGCAGTGGGTATTACACGACTGGAGTGATGAGGAGTGCATCCAAATCTTGAAGAACTGTCGCGAGGCCATTCCAAAGGACACGGGGAAAGTGATCATTGCAGAGGCGGTGATTGAAGAAGGGGAAGAAGACGAGTATAGCGATGTTCGTCTAGCACTGGACATGGTGATGTTGGCTCACACAGACAAAGGAAAAGAGAGAACTTACAAAGAATGGGAATATGTTTTGGATGTTGCTGGCTTCAACAGGTTCACAATGAAGCACATTGATGCCATTGTAGCTGTTATTGAGGCTTATCCATGAAGAAACTCAAAGAAGACTTCTAGTATTTGTGTTGTTGATCTTTCATTAAGTTTATTATAAAGTATGCAAGACTAGTTTGTGTGTCATTAATTGTGAACATGGAGTGAATAGAAAATCAAATTTTCTTGCTTGACATTTCCATACCTTCCATTTTCAAACTTACTATATGCTCCAACAATTGTTAGTACAATTTTGACTTAAAAGGACGATAATTATTGAAAATGCAAATAAATATAACGATAAAAAAATTGTTTTAGATCCGAACTGAAAAAATTTAAGAAACATAACTATAAAATACACTGATCAACTATTAGTAATATTTCCAATCAAGAGTTCTTTAATCTTCTTCTCTTTTAATGTTAGTTTGTTCCTTACTCGTCTCTCGCTCGGCCCTAAGCGTCTCCCAGACGAGTAGATCCTCCTCCATGTCTTTATCAGCGATAAGTCCTAGCACGTTGTCCACCCCTATGTCGTTGTCATCGATGATGCTTAGATCACTATCATTTAGGTAATCAGAATCGTCAGAGGTACTAGAGGAATCACTTGAAACTTCTTCTGATGATTCATCCACCATTTTCCCCTTCCCTTTTGCATCATTGGTTAAAAATGTATGCTTATCTTCACCAGCCGTCTCTTCCCCCACCAACTTCCCCTTCCCTTTTATATCTTTAGTTAAAACTCTAAGTTTTTCTTCTTCAGGACGCTCTTCCTCAATTGCCTCATCGACCACGTCTTCTGACTTATGCTTCTTATTGTGTGGTGCATTGTTGTCATCTCCCTTCTCCTTCTCATCGGCTATGTGATTCTCCACTTCCCTTTTGCGCTTTCCAACGCAACCATTATTCTCCTCTTCCACAGTTTTCAGGTTGTCTTCCTTTTGGGATATTGATCTAGAATTCAATAAAAATTTAATGAGAATAAATTAAAACGGCGCTATCAATTGTGCATTCCGGGCACATATAATTGTGTTTAAAAACGCATCACCACAAAATTGTTTCATTTGTTTCTTATAAACACTCAAAGGACAATGTGCACAAATGATTGAGTCCTTATGTGCATAATTGTGTGTGGATCGTTGTAACACTCTAATGCACAATGTTTTCGTTATTTATGCGACTTAGAAAATATAAAAATTTAATCACATATTATCGGAGAAAACATGAAAACATAATTTACTTCTCAAAAATAAAAGATATATATCATCAAACTTAGCAAATTAAAATAAGTAACTAGGGTGAACTGGAGCAATTATCTCACCCGGATCCATTAGATGATGTCGACATAGGTGATTCTTGTTATAAGTGTATATTGAAGACAATGATTTATTACTGAGACAAGTAAAGGGTAGAAAAAATAATTGTGAAAGAATAAATGAAAAATATGAAATTTTATAGGTTAAGAGATTGAAGGACAATTAATTAATTGGTTATCTTTAGTTAACACTATTAGTAAGTATGATTTGTCTTTTTAATATTGAGTAAGTAGGTATTATTATTAATTACCTTTTTTCTCAAATAATATTTGACAATTCACATAATACTTGGTAAGCATTTTACTACTTAAGAAACTAATTTATTATTTAATTGATAAGATCTAAATCATTTTGGACCTTAATTAATTGAAGGATAGCTCAGCTTCCTACTACATAAATTGCTAACAATTCCTTTTTCTCCTCGTACGTAATCGCAAATAGTTTTAAATATTGTGTGTCGATTGAGAATATAATGATCATGATCTCTAAGATAAATGATAACTTTATGCCCTTAACAATGTCTTTTGCAAGGTAGATAAATCTTTTCTACATATATGAGTCTATGTTTTTATTTACATTTTTGTCGCATCTTGTAATACTCTATCGCAATCGTAGTATTGTAGGAGCGAACATAATAATGATTATCACTGTGAATAATAATAAAAGAAGTTATCTAGCAAAATTGAACTCATATTTTAAGTGAAGCTTAGCATTGTTTGCGCACAGTAAAGTTACAATTATCCGAAATCCACCTATAAAATGAAAAGCGGATAACATCATATACTAAAGGATAGAAAGGGAAAAAAGAGCTACTTGGACTCATATATAAGTTCACTAATTCAACATTGATGGCACAAACTAAAGATCACATTAATTCAATCCGCTCACAAAATGATATTGTTTATAACATTTAGACTAGCTAGCTATAATCATAAGAGAAAGAAAGAAATAGTACTACAATTGCAGTAACAACACAATTGCAGTAACACATTGTCTTAGTGAATTAGATTATCATTATTTGCGAAAAGTAAAGTTGCACATTAATTGAAATATACGCTCACACAATAAGAATGCGAATAACATTTACTAACTTGCGATAACCAAAATACAGTACTATTATTGTAATCGAACACATTGAAAGAAGTACCATAAATTGTAAATAACTATCAAAAATGATTCAAGCAAGAGTTATCTTTTCCATCAACTTCTCTTTGTTCTGGACGTACCTCACTAGTCCCCTCCCCATCCTGAAGGGACCGCAAAAGCTTCCACACTACTATATCCTCCTCCATGTCGCTATCGTTGAGGAGTCTATCCAGATGACTGTCATCATCATCATTGTAACTGGAGTAATCAGTTGAATCATCATTAGAAGATTCCTCAACAACTTTTTACTTCCCCATTACGTCTCCGCTCAATGTTATATAATTCCTTTCAATAGAACACTCTTCCTCACCCGCCTCTTCATTTTGAGCTTCTAGCTTATGCTTCTTATTTGCATGGGTGAATAAGAACTACATTTTCCGTGTCTCGTCTCCCTAGTAGAGATGAATATGGCAAAGATAACTTATATAAATATTTAATTTATGTATTTACGTACATAATTACGTTTCCATCGTTGGAACACACTACGAACCAAGAACTGCATAATTTCTATATGATTGGCTTCTGAATAAACAAACGAGAATTTGACCTAGGTAAAAGAAGATCATCGTCCTTCCTCCTACTTTTTGTTTCTTACTGTCGTGAGATCATCATCGTTGACGGGATTCTTCATCCCCATTTTATATTTAACAATATAAACCTTCCTTCCTTGTGTGAGGGAGATTAGTCTAGACCAACCGTTATGATAAAGTTTTAAAACGATAAATAATAATCAAGATTTAAAAAGAATATGGCATGCAGGAATACCGGGCCGGTGGGAGATGAGATTGAAACCAAAGAGCCCAAACTATCATATCCGATCCAATTATCCGACTTTCCCATTTTCCATAAGATCACGTGTACTCATCATCTTCATCACTGAAAAAAACCAAAACCAGAAGAATCAAATCAAATCACTCTGTAACTTCCAAAATCTCGAATCTCAATCATCAATGGCGGATTGGTCTACACTCCCAACCGAGCTAATCCACTTCATTTCGCTCCGTCTCCCCACCTCCACGGACCTTCTCCGCTTCCGTTCCGTCTGCTCCGCCTGGCGCTCCGCCGTCCAGCCACCGCACTCCTCCTCCTACCGCTACCCGATCCTACCCAATTCCGGCATTTCTGACACCAGCTGGGGGTTCTACCTCTCCAGGCGCTCAGTCTACGCTCTCCAGTCACCGATTCCGGAGAAATCCTCATGGATCGTCAAGCTCGAGAGGGACAACAACAATCACATGCATCTGGTCCACCCGCTCACCAGATCAGAGATCAAGCTGTTGCCCCACACTTTTCCGAAGATTTTCGATTTTATGAATGTTAGGGTTAAAGAATTGGGGGAAGAGTACACTCTTCAGTATATTAATTTCAAGCCTACGGCTAATTCAATTGGTCAGGCAGGGAATCTGTATATGGAGAAGGTTGCGGTTTTGAATGATGTGGGTGAGGGATTTGTGCTTTTGACGATCCATGTGTCTGGGAAATTGGTGGTGTATAGGTCTGGTGATGAGAAATGGAGGGTGATTAACGATCTGCCATCGCCGTATGATGATGTTATTCTTAGGAGGGGTCGATTTTACGCTGTCGATACCACGGGGAGGATGGTTGTAGTTGATCAGGTGGGTTTGAGTGTGAGTGTCGTTGCGAATCCGGTGTTTGGTGGGGATAAGAAGTTTTTGGTTGATTCTGATGGAGAGTTGATCTTAGTTGATATGTACTTGAGCGTTGGGCCAGATGATGATTCGGGGTTTGAGCCGGATATTTATGAGGATTGTTTCATGAATGAGAGAACAGTTAAGTTTAAGGTGTTTAGGTTCGATGAGAAGGCTGGGAAATGGATTGAGGTGAGGGATTTGGGGGATAAGATGTTGTTTCTGGGAGATAATTGTATGTTTGCAGCGTCGGCTTTGGATATTTTTGGTGATGGTAGCTATGCGGGGAATCACATATTTTTTACTGATCAGTCGTGTAGTAGGGAGGCTGATGGAGTTTGGGATAATCAAAATGTTGGGATGTTTAATATGGAGACAGGGAGTATTGGGCCAATTGATAGTCAGGTTGGGTATTCCATGATGTTTTGGCCACCTCCCGAATGGGTTTACTCAGCTACATCTATCACAGTAAGTTTCGTGTTTAGTGGCATTTGCTTTATTGATGCATATTTTGCTATGAATCTCCGTATAGCATTATTTGCAGCTGTAGCATCTTTTAAATATCTGTTTATTTCTTCTCTTATCGTAGATCAGACTAGTGTTCCAGTGTTGCATTTTGTTTTTTTAGGTACATAAAACTATATAAGTTTCATTGAACATGGCACAGGAAGTTAGCAGAGTACTCTTACATCAACTCCTCCATTGTTGCGTGTTCTAAAATTATGATGCAGCTGAGGTTCCTTATGTATCTTTTTGGTTCTAGACCTTGCTGCTTTATCCCACAAATGAGAAAGATGTCTGGTATTTTTGAATAACTAGTACTAGTAACTTGGACAATTAAGTGTTGAAGATTAGTTGAAATATTTCATTCTATTTATCATATGTGTGGTATCTATCATGTACGCATCATCACAGCATAGTTATCAATAGTGCACTCATGACAGTGTGCATGTATCCATACTGAGGCGTAGCTTCCTTGTTAGCACTATGGCTTCACACATTGCGTGTTATGTTGCCATATTTAAGTCAGCTGCTAGGTGAGTTATTTTATGATATATTAGAAAGGCTTAGTTTATTTTAGATACTTGCGCCATTTGTAAGTAGACTAGGTTGGTTCAAAAAGTAGAGAGGAGGATTTTGGGTTCTATTCTTAAAAATAGTAGCAATGCGATGATCTGGAACGTCACTTGGATGGGGGTGATGATTTGATCTGCACTTTTTTACTTCATTAAGATGATAATATACTGCTTAACAATAGTAGCAATATGATAATCTGGAACTTCGCTTGGATGGGGGTGATGATTAGATCTGTATTAGTTCTGCACTTCGTTTCTCCACTCCATTGAGATGCTAATATTGCATTTTTAACTTCAAGACTCTATATGATTATTTTGTCAATGGATAAATCGAGTTATTTAGGTGCCTGTGTTTTGTTCTAATGATGATACATGTGTGTCTCTGTCCTTTCTTCCAAATCCTGCATGCTCTGCCATTCTCAATTCACAATACGATGCATTATGAGTTAATAATATGCAATACAATGCACTAACAGCTGGATGATTGTCTATTGATGAGGTAGGCAACTTAGCATCATCACTTTTCTTATTTATATGCAGGCTGGTGTGGATCAACTAAGAATTTAAGATTACTCCTGTTCTGGGGAAGGAAAGTAAATTGTTAACCCAGTCGATGGTGTGTATGCTCTACCTATCACTGACAAGAAGAGGCCATTTTATCTCTGAATTTCTGCGAAGGCATCCACCGTGCTGATAGACCAAATAAGAGCTATCTCCTCCCTGTGATCTGAATTTAATTTAATTTAAATTAAATTACTTTCTGAATCTGAACAAATGTTTTTCTGCTTGATCTTTCTGAAAATGTGAAATGCTACAATTTACATTCTATACAATGTAATTCTAAAATGTGAAATGCTACAATTTACCTTAATATTACAATACAATGTTTTAACTATTTGTTGTACTTGGTTTCGTTTTGGGTCAGACATGTATTGACTAAGACAGAAAGAGACACCCACATGGACAGATAAGAACAAAGTTAAACAGAGTCTCAGAGCCGCAGATAAGAGAAAACTGTGAAAAGAACCACCCAAAAATAGATCAACCACAACCAGAAATCAGAATGGCCATCCTCAGACTCAGAACTTATTATAGCATGGCAACAATTTTGAATTCTGATGCAAATATCTCTATATATACAGAGAAGGTTTTCTCTTTCACTTCGTTGCAGATGTTCGCAACATATACCATGTCAAAATAGATACCACAAAACACAGATTCACATTAGAACTACATTAAAACGGTAACCCTAACTCATCTAAGTTACTACGAATCATCGTCAAAAACCTTCTACAGGATATAGACATAGTATGTATTAGTACCCTTTCCTTTGTTCCCCCTTTTCCCAATGCACCAATGCATATTAAACATTTAGTCGCGTTCTTGAGCTTCACCTGGGACTCTTCTGGAACCAAGGTTGCCAGCGTATGACCAGAGCTTATCCAAATCAGAAGGCACCATTTTCTCAAACTTGCGGTTTGATATTCCTATAAGGCCACTATCGTTTCGAGGAGTGACGGACCTTCTTGGGCTACACGGCAACGGTGGAGATGAACAAAATGGTGTGGCAAAAGGAGATGCATAGGGCGTGTGTTGGAGTGAAAAAGGACTAGGAGACATTTTTTTCTGAACTGGAAGGCCATTGAAACCACCACTCCTGTTGAAAATTGACATTGACTCCGCTGCAGCACAGCGTTTGGTGGCATCGTCAACAAACAAAACATCATCTATTCTGGCAATAATGTTAAATGCCAAGCTCTCCATTACCCTTGAGTAGCTTTCCAGAATTGAATGCCCAACGTCCTGTGACAGAAATGAGAAAGAACAATCAGTCTTAAAAGAGTTTTTATATTGTAGGAATCAGTAATCAGATATTCAGATATTAACATCTTAAAATAGCTTCCAACTTATTTCTAGGCTTAGAACAATTAATGGTTCCAGTAACTGCAAAACTGTTTCCAGCTTTTCTTTCTATCATTAAACCTGTTTGATGCTCAACACCTAAACAGAATTAATTTTCACACGTCCATTCAATTAAACGTTTAGATATAGTTGTGGCTTTCTCTAATGCTTTTTGGAAATGACACATGTAGATTCTAGTCTACTACATATTATGCAGCATCCTTTTCTGGAGATGCACCACAGAACCACTAAACACAGTGCATAGATTGAACAAGCAACAGAAACAAGAATATAAGAGAAAAGGAACAAAGCATATACAGTATACCTTGTTATACTGGATTTTGCTCATATCTAGAGCTGTTTGTGGAAGGCCAGGAAAACGAAGTCTAAGACTGTGCAACAGGGTTTCTGCACGTTGAGACAGAAATTGATTCTTTCCACCATCTGCAACAAGCCCCATAACCTTACCACTCCAAGACTTCTTTTTAGATCTTGAAGGATTGGGTTGTTCTTTTCTATCTTTGAGCCTCCATACATGCACAGCTGCCTCAATTCTATTTGCCACATCCAATGTGTGGTGCTCAGATGACAAATCTAGGCAATCAAGGAGACATTCTGGTGCGAACTGCTCAGCTGTTACGTAGCGGTAAATGATATCACCCAGACAGTCTTTTCCATTCTGCAAGGAAATATTTGCCAAGATTAATAGACCGATATATAAATTTCAGTAACATTCAACAAAGAGGTGCAATCATTGCAAAGTTTTTGTTGTAAGGTTTAAAGCATACGCAGATGTTTATATAGAAGTATCAACTACGAAACCACATTAGATATTAAGGAATTTAGATGAATTTCTATTTTGAAGCAAACAGATTCATAACGTAAGCACCCATGACACATAAATCCATTACATTGCATTTTACTAATTCGGGGAAATCAGACAATATAAAACCTTGGGTAATGTTTCAACATAGGCAGTTGGAATCTCCATCTCAGTAAGCACATTCCCATTTATAGCCAAGGCCGCCTTCAAAATCTGATTTGTGCATTCCCGGCACTGCTGCAACCTCTTCCTCGAGTCTTCCGACAACCCCTTTGGAGGAACTTTGGGGCACGGAAGCCACCACTTCTCTTCCTGCCTAACCGATGGCCTCCCAGACACACTGCCTGACGAAAACTTCTCACTCTCATCCACTACTATCCCCCGGTCCACATACCAAAACTCAGTATCACGAAACCCATCCAGAATACTAATCAACATCGCATCCAGCTTCTTAAGTGCAGGCAAGTTCATATACAAATCCGAACGTGGCCTAGTCGCCATCACCTCATACGTCCCACCCCCGGGAAAATGCTGCACAGCCGGCACAAGCTCGACTATTGAATCACTCACAGACAACAGCCACTCCATCTCTCTACACCACAACGCCTTCTTCTGCTGAGCCATCGGCTCCAATCTCCACAGTTCCCCAAATACAGTAGCTACCAATGCCATAAACAAATCCACCTCTTAGCCACAAATCATACTATAATTACATATTACTATATATAACACTATAACAGTAGAAGTATAACACAAACAGATTCAGATAATTCCGTAAAAGGAATTTACCAGATAGATTCGTAATGGCATTCGAAATAGCTAATGCAGTACAAACTCCTTTTCCACCTCCAGACATGTCCTCTCCTAGCAGCAGCTTAGCAAACCTCTCCTTCATCAAATCAATCTCTATCCAAAATCAACACAAAACAAAACAAATCCGTATCACTAACCACCAAAACACAAATGACACCATCATACACTCCGATTCAAGCAAAAATCAGTCACTAACAACCAAAACACAAATCTACAAGCACAAATTACAATCGCTTGAAGCAAAAAAAATCACAAACCAGACGAATCATCGCGTTTCTGCGCCTTCTCATTCCAAACAAGCACATCCTTGCCGCCGATCACCGGAAAACTGAACGCCGACGAGGAACTCCCGGCCGCAAAAGGCGAAAACGCGGTGGAACTCGACCGGCGTCCTCCGCCTTCGTAACTCGAGCTCTCCGACTCGCTGACGTCAGCGCTGAGGCTGTAGCTGCCGCATCTCTCCTCACTCCCTTCCTCTGACGTCACGCTACCCATCGATTACTTAAAACTTTGAAAAAAAGGTGAAAACGGAGAGATCTCAGAAGTGCATTTCGGAGATTCGAGGAGTCGGTTTGGTGAAGCAACAGGTGGTTTGGAGAAGAAGAGGAATGAAGAAGAGAGAAAAAGTAAAAGCATACAATGCGCACACAATTATGAAAGGAAGCAAAGCAGAGCAGTTTTTGTTGTTTATTGTTTCACACTTTCTCTCTCTTCTCTGTCACTGTACAGTGATAGTACTCACTACTCTTTTCACCTTCCTTACTTTCTCTCTCTAATTGCAGAAATTCATCTAACGGCGTTAGGGAGTTGACGATGGCTCTTTTCTTTTTTGTTTTACTCACCCCACTTTGATTTCGATTACTCGCAAATTCCAATAAATTTAATAATGTCCTTTTCAGAGTAATGACATTTTAGTTTTTGACACGAAATATAATGTGCAATATAAAATGTTAAGGTATAAATATACATAGGGTGTAAATAGGTTGAAAATATTGTAAAAAAATAAAAACGATACATTCGTAGTAGTATGTCTATAAAAAAAATATGAACATTTATTTCGAGACGGAGATAGTAGATGATATATAAAGTAAGATAAAGATTTTAATTAAATAGAAGTAATCGAATTTGAGCAAGTCTCTTCAAAGATATATTGGTGTTTTTCATACTACAAAATGTTTATGTTCTACATATCGATTACTCATCAAAATTATCGATATTATCAACCAAAATGTTTATGTTTTCAATATTTGTGTTTTTCATACATCGAGAGAAATGGATTTCGTTAACATATATAAGTTTTTATTAATAATTTTTTTAAAAATATACATAGTCTGTAAGAAAGTTATTTAGAAATCGTCTTTTTTATGAGAGTTTGTGTTGAATTTGTGACGTTTTAAAATAAAAATTGGTAAAATTAAATTTAGAACGGAATTCGCATGTGAGTGTGTGTTAACGGGGTTAGGGATACGTGAGTAACGGAGTTAGGGAGAGTACTGTTTGTCTGTAGGTATGGACCTGATGAGAAGATGGGTCGCTGTCTTAATTACATTCCCTTATGCATTTGCCGTTGGTGTCTTTGTTGCATTTTCTCCAATTTATTTCATTTTCCCACCAAAATTAAGAATTTTGTGGGAAATAATAAATATGGTATAAATTCGGGTTGCAATAGGTGTGAAGTGGGAATGTTTGCTCGAGCTAATGAGATCATTTAGACTGGAAAAGAGCAAGAATGACAGGTTGATTGATTCGTAATATGAATTTGATTATAATAGGATCAGGATTCAAAATCGTATTTTAGTGTAACAGATAGAATTTTCATTTATAGATAGTGCGATGAATATGCAAATATCTTGGTGAAACTCGGAGTTACTATGTTAGGCTAGATATGGAATATGGGTTTGTATGCACTTTTGTGTTTGATTTTTTTAGTCGTATGTAATTTAAATTGCGTTTAAAGTTATTATTATTCTTTCAATAATAAATAATCGATTAGCAACTTTTGAAAGTTGCTTAACTAACATATGTTGAGTTCCTTCGAAGAATAATGGTTTTGGACTGATTGTTATATAATTTGAGTGGCCTTTTCAATCGAAATTGTGTTTTTTTGTACAAAATGTTCGATTTGAATGAGAAGATTATCGTTCTAGCAGTATAATAAGCAGGGCTTTAGTTATTTATAGATTAGTACTAGTAGTTTATTTATCTTCCTTCTTTTCTTCCGATGTTATGTTCTTGAACCACCCCCATGCGATATCCGACTTCTTAGGCTGTGTTCTCTTCAACTGAAAATCAGTTCAGTTCAGTTAAACTCGGCTTAGTTAGAACTTATACCTTATTTTAGTTCAGTTCAGTTCAGTCCAATTCAGTAAATTTACATAAACTTGTCAAAGTCCAAATTTTTACGAGAGTTTTGAGAGTCCTGCAATATTGTATACTAATTGTGCGGCTTTGTGTATAAATTGTAGATTTTATCCATTTATAAATTGTGTATTATTGTATTACTAATTATGTGGTTGAAAATTTTCATGTGAGACTCTCAGTATATTTCGAACTCTCAAAAGAATTTCTTCATCCGCCTCAGTTCTTCATGGATGCTCCATATGTGTTGCAAATGTTAATGAAAATGAACTTGCTAGTTTATCAAGACGGACATTCATTTTTTTAGAGGATCTAGAAAATGAACTCTCTAAGTTCAAAAATCAAAACCTCATTTCCCAACAAATGGAAAACGAACTTGGAAACTCAAAGTGAAAGTGAAATTTAATGAGGGAAAAATCTAGCTTGTTAGATTTTGGGAACTATAATATAATTAACTGTTATGACTTGTGACTTTTGACTAATGGTTTTAGTGAAAATTAATGTCATTTAAAATTCAAATCGCCAATAATATACCGTGCAAATTATGGATTGTATCCTGGCAATTTGAACATGCATTATTTCATTTCTCCTTTAATTGTGATGACTCATTGACTCATATGACTTTCCCTTTTGGAATATGTAGCTATTTACAGGAGTGGATATAACATTATTGAACCAAAACAAGTGAGTAACCAGTGGAAAGGACTGTGGACCAATGAAACATATTCTCTTGTTAACACTTGACCAAAAAGACAACTTGTGTTAATTGTAGGAACATTACACGACGAACAAGGCATACCCAAAATTACAAGATAATTATTTCTCCGGGCCGAGACAGAGATATCTGGAGGAAAAGTCTGATTTGTATAGAATTTGAGTGGACTTTTTCAACTAAAATTAAAACTTTTGTGTATAAAATATTCGATTTGAGTGGGAAAATTGCCACTCTAACGATGTAACAAACAGGGACTTAACCAATGCAATACATTTCATGTTGAGAAAATAGTACGAGTATCCAAAATCATTTGCTCCAATAAATTCGTCTAACCAGAGTGTAGATTGGCTCCATGAACATGTTTGATGCCACAACACGATAACCTGAATAAAATAACCATAAATACATTATTGATCAGATCTATTGGACCATAATAATTATTTATTATATAGATATTGACATCCCTTCCTCTGAATAAAACAAATGAACACGGGAAAAAACATTTGAGTGAATGATGGTGTAAGCATCTAACAATGGTGGCCAATTCAGTAGATTGAGTGAATGATGAGGGTAGGTTTCCTTTGAATTACACTCAAGGTTGTTGTATGCATAATTACTTCGATTTTTTTCATCGATTTGTTGTATATTTTCAAGGAATAGTTTAAAATATGTAGGAGCACAAAATTATCTCTACTAAAATGTAACGATTTGAAAATATTTCCATTTTTGATGATTTAATAGTAAACTCGGAGTTGAATAATGTAACCCTCAGGTCCTTGTTGGTTAGCCAGATGGTTAGTGAGGTGAACCCTGGTTCAATCTTGAAGACTGGACGTATAGGTCGGCTGGCTAGTGTTTCTGTACAGTAATAATTGTTCCAATAATGGGCTGGCTAGAGTAACTAGGCCCGGAAATCTACAGTTTAGAATATCATTTCCAATTGATTAATTTCCTAGTATCAAGTAGTATCAGCTTTAATGTGCCCAATTTCCAACCGAACCATCAATATTTTAAAGAATTGACTTATTATTAGATCCTAGAAATTCGTGACGCGAATTAGAATGCACTAATGCGTTCTGGGTCTAAAATGTTGACCCTTTGGTCACACCCAATTGAAAACCATTATTAAGGTTCATTAAAGTTGCCGTTATCATCATCATCATCAACACCCCTATTAATCTTACCTTAAAGCCACCATTACCACACTTTTAACTGTATTATTTTCAATTGGGATTTACTGAACTAAACTGAAACAAAGTATAAATTATAACTAAGCTGAACTAATTGAACTGGACTAAACTGAACTGAACTGATTTTCAGTTGAAAAGAACACACCCTAAAGTTGTATTCTTTTCAACTGAGATTTACTGAACTGAAATGAACTGGACTGAACTGAACTGAACTGAACTGAAACAAGGTATAAATTATAACTAAGTCGAGTTGAACTGAAGTAATTTTCAGTTGAAAAGAATACAGCCTAAACATCAACATACACTCATTGGACTATATCATTTTAATGTAGTAAAAGTTAACCATTGATATTCAAATTCATTTTATGTTTCCTTTGTTTCGAATTTAACTTTATTTCTTTCTTATTTCTTTTAAATTTCAGTGTCTTTTTTTAGTTTCATTAAAATATCTTTAATTTGTTATAATAATATCACATAAATGTTAAGAAATTACATTATTTGAAAATGAAAATAATAATATTTGAAATTGAAAGTTATAATAATAGAAAATAACGGAGACAGTTATAAAAAACATAATTTAAGCTAAGAAAATAAAACAAGTAAAATAAAAGGATAGCCGATTAAAGAAGAAGATATCAAAATAAAAGAGGGATAAAGGATAAAATACGAAAGAATATAACACGGTAACACATGTACAATGGAAGAAAGTACAGTGCAATGGTTAGATGAAATATCGAAGTTGAAGTTAGCCGGTAGTTTCTTAGACTACCCCCAATGGGGGCGTCGTTGGCGGGCGCCGTGCCTGGCGCCGCGCCAACGCGCCCCCAATGGGG
>JAYMSP010002448.1:0-24235 GCA_036897095.1 Plantago elongata
TATATATATATATATATATTTCACTAAAATTATTTGGGAAATTAAAGTTATGAAAATACTAAGATTATAAAACATGGTAATTAATTTTATATACCACTGAAAATGAATTTGCAAAATAGTTTTAATAAAATGAACAAAATAAAATACTAGGAATCTTTGAGCAAAGGGGACGTATTTATACGAAGTCCAATTCCAGTCCCCAAAAGAAATCGTAAAAAGGTAAAAAGGAAAAAGAAAAGGGAAGAAAAACAGAGATTTGGTAAAGCCATTTTGCCAAGAATACAAAACAACATTCCCATCGAGACAGACAGTTACTGGAATAATAATTTACGCTTGTACTAATTAATTAATTAAATTAATCAACTAGTAGTAATCACATTAAGGAAACAAAACTGTCAACAAATTATAATACCAGTTGTTGAAACTTGAAAGAGAAACGAGTCTTACGCCGTCAATCGATCTTGACTCTACAACTCTTTCTTTCTTTTGCTCACTCAGTAGCAACCAACACCTCTTCTTAATCCCCCCATCTTTTTGGAAATGGAAATGGAAATGGGTATGTTTTTCCCAACAATTATCGTTTCTGTTACATTATCTCCTATGTTCTTTTAATCTTTTTTGTATAATTCTTTGTCAAAATTGTTTTTGTTTAATACCAACAGGAAATCTACCACCTTTTTTTTTTGTGTTTGTGTCTGTTTTCTATTTGGGTTTCAAGATTAGGTGTCGATTTTGATTGTTTAGCATTACTGTAAGGTACAGAGAAACAGTAGTGAGTAGTAGCTCTCTGTACTATAGGTTGGTTTTTTTAACTTTTTATTGGAATTTGAGATCATGTTATGTTTTGGCTTGGTGTTTGTGAAACGATTAGGAGTTTATTGTATTTGATGTATCGGCATTGTGATTTTGGTTTCTTTTGGTTCCCGATTGTGGTGTAGGAGTGTTTTCTTTTTTCTTTTTGGGTATTAGGTTAGGGGTATAGATTAGGCGTGAATCATGGGCTGTGTATGTGGGAAAGAAGCTCCACCAGCTGCTCTCGATAGCGAGGGGAGCTTGAAGCGGAGGTGTTTGTCAAGGAAGAATTCTGAGTTACGAGTTACGCGGGCAGTTTCTGTCAAGAAAGAGGAGAGTGTTTCGTCGGAGAGGTTGGAAAATGGTGATGTGAGGACTGGGTTGATTGATAAGAAGGTTAATGGGTTAAGAAGGGTAAGGGATGATTATCGTGAGAAGGAGAGGGGGAATGGTGAAATTGTGGGTAATCTGCGGGAGATTGGAGTTGTTCCGAGAGCTGTGGAAGGAGAACAGATTGCTGCAGGATGGCCGTCTTGGCTTGTTGCTGTTGCTGGGGAAGCCATTAGAGGGTGGATTCCACGCAAAGCTGACACTTTTGAAAAACTCGAAAAGGTATATCTTTGTCATGCCTTATTGGATTGTTGTCTGGATTATGCTTTTCATCCATGTGGTTCTGGGGATATATGTTATATCATTATTATTTTATATATACAACTAGTCATTGTGTGAATGTACTTCTGCAGATTGGCCAAGGAACTTACAGCAGTGTGTATATGGGTCGTGATCTCCTGAATAAAAAAATTGTTGCTCTGAAGAGAGTACGGTTTGATAGTATGGACCCTGAAAGTGTCAAATTTATGGCTAGGGAGATTGTCATCTTACGGAGGCTTGATCATCCGAATGTTATTAAACTGGAAGCCTTGGTCACTTCAAGATCGTCGTCCAGTTTATATCTTGTTTTTGAATATATGGAACATGATCTCACAGGACTTGCATCACTTCCTGGAACCAAATTTACAGAACCACAGGTGTTTACACATGACTTCTTGATAGTTGCTATGCAGTTATTTTTTGCTTAGATAATTCTCATACTTATTTGTTTTGGTTATATTTTTCCTTTTCGACTTTCAGGTGAAATGTTACATGCATCAGCTGCTGAAAGGGCTTGAATATTGTCATAATAATGGTGTGCTTCACCGAGATATCAAGGGGTCAAATCTTTTAATCGACAACCATGGCACACTGAAGATTGCAGATTTTGGATTAGCAAGTTACTTTGATGATCGACAAAGAATCCCTCTGACTAGTCGTGTTGTGACTCTGTGGTATCGTCCACCTGAGCTTTTACTCGGTGCAACGCACTATGGAGTAGCAGTGGATTTGTGGAGTGCTGGGTGCATACTAGGAGAATTGTATACTGGCAGGCCCATCATGCCCGGTAGAACAGAGGTAATTTTTTTGAGTGGATAAGCTGTTGTTGAAGTGTAACACTGTGTAGTAGTTAACTAGTTAGCAAATTGGATTATATTGGGCCCAAGAAATAAATATACATATCCATTTGCTTCATCTGCCTTTTGTGTTGCCACAATAGTTCACGAAATCATATTGATGATACAATTCCATCATTCAGATTTCATGACTTTAGTTGGATGCATGGTTCAAAGTTTCATGTGGCTATGTGTTTCGGTTAATTTAAGGCTTCATTTGGTTTGAGGGAAAATAAGATTTTCTACCATTTCGTAGAAGTTCAGATATTCTGGAGATTGAGAAATCTTTATGCAGAGTGCAGACGTATATATGAAACCAACAATAAAGATACAGAGAATTCTTTTTGTTTCTAGGTTATCATTGCAAATATGAATCAAGTTGCAACTGAATTATCAGACTGGGGATCATGATATTCATCTCCAGAAATATATATATATTTTTGGAAATGAACTTGATCAAGTTTCTTATTCTTCCTCCTCATGTATGCATGAATTTAGACGTCTCTTTGTATTTATTCATTTGCGTAACGAGCAACAATATATGGATTCTTCTTGGGTAAAATTGTTTGATAAAGTACATGTTTAGAAGAAAATTCATTTTTACCTCAGTATATTCATGTGTTGAATTATTTGTCTTTTGTAGGTTGAGCAGTTGCACAAGATATTCAAACTTTGTGGTTCTCCTTCTGAAGATTATTGGAATAAATCAAAATTACCTCATTCAACGGTGTTTAAACCGGTTCAGCCCTATAGAAAGAGAATTGCTGAAACCTTTAAGGATCTTCCTGATGTTACAATAAGGCTGATGGAGATGTTACTCACTGTTGACCCTTCAGAACGAGGGACTGCAGAGAGAGCTCTGAAGAGTGAGGTATAAGCTTTGCTCCCTCTTCCTCCAGAAGTTTAAGCATTTCTATTTTTATCTATTTGTGTAGCTTCTGTGGGCATTTTAAGATTTCACTACGTTTTTTTAATTTCCGAATGAAAGTGGATGAACTGGATAATTGACTATTCATCTTAAATTAAGATTCTTTTGGTTCTCTTTTGGAGCTCTAGTTCACGTCATTATAGCTGTTAGACTCGATAAACTAGGATCATGTAATGTCTTATGTTCTAAAGATGAAATTGTTTTTTTTTTTTGGTTGATAAAATTAGTGAATTCTTTGACAAAAGGTAATTAAGCTATCACTGTTTTGTTTCGTAGATTTGTAGCAGAAGTGGTAATATTATTCCTCATTTTCATTGGGAAAGTAATCTTAGTCTAGAATATGGCATCAAATTCCCTAGTAAATAGCATAATATTAGTTGAACTGGGCTATCTCACTTTTTACTTTTTCCACTAAACAAGAAAAGGAAGGATTGACTTGACATAATAGACTCGTATATTGTAGGCAATCAAACACTTTCTTCTTCTATTACTGACTTACAGTTCGTGGTCTACAATTCAGTCATTATAGACCCCTTATGGTTATTTCTCAAATGCATTTTTCTTTTCTATTTTCACTCTGATGCGCATTTGAAATTTAGTTATGTGATTGTCTCCAGTACTGGTATACTCAAACTCCATAAATATGCTTTCTATTATATCCATCTACCCGTGATGAAGTCCATTATATTTCACCTGATTGAACCCTGCACTAGTTTGTCAGCCCTTCTTGCTTTTCCTACTCCCAAGTGCCAGGTTCTGTAGCATGTCTATGCCAATTTAACTTTCTGCCAAATTTGTATGGATTCTTTTCGATGATCTAAGTTTGTTCCAGACAAGAAATTTTGGCGTTCGAGTTAGTCTTGATTTGTTACTGTGAATACCATCTCTTTGACAGTATTTCAGAACGGAACCACTTGCTTGTGAACCATCAAGTTTGCCAAATTACCCTCCAAGCAAAGAAATGAATGCAAAATTGCGGGAAGAGGAAGCAAGAAGGTCTGTGCATACTTATGTCCTGACATGGAGTTTTTTTTATCTTCATAACTAGTACTATTTGTTATTGTTTTTTGTGAGTTTCTACTGTTGGTATTTCAGTTTCTTGATTTTAATGTGTAACAAAAGGAAACCTTACACAACTCATTTTCTCTAAATTACTCGCTTCATTATGTGCTTTAGTCATGTTTCTCATTTATGTTCAGTGGGTGGATGGTTTTAATTAATCTCAATTAATTTTTGAAGGCAAGGAGTCGGTGGATATAAGGGACATAAGGTAGAAAATGATTCGAAAAGATCAAAAGAATTGCGAGCTGCTCCAGCACCTGATGCTAATGCAGAGTTAGCTACTTCAATGCAGGTATTTTCAGTAACTTGTTTCAACTCATAAGGTAATCTTTGGTTTTTCCCGTCATGAAGATCTCTTAATCAATTATTGAACTGTTTTCCATGTATAAAAAGTCAAATTTACATTCTTCCCTGAAAGTACAAAATGACGAATAATAGAGTAAGAGGGCTTCAGGCACACGTGTCTCATGATCCACCTTTACTCCGTTACGTTGAAAAATAAATTCTTTTCTTTGATATGTTGATGTATACAATACTACCTTTTCTTCAACAAATAATAAGAAACATGAACTTTGTTTCTCCATTTATGGCAGCTGGAAAATACAAAGCTCCATCTGTATGGTGAAGCTGAAATCATTATTAGTTATCCTTTATTGAAATCCATATTAATCTTAAATCTTAGAGCAGATCAGGGAGAAGAAAGAGACTTCAGTTTATAAAACAGATTAATCTTGGTTCCTAAATGTTGATGTCTTTTGAGACTTGAGAGGGATGGTGTTGTTAAATAGTTAATGAAAAGCTTAGTTATCAATAATAATTTGTGTATATTTTAATTGTCTCAGAGGAGACAGGCCAATTCCAATCCGAAGAGCCGAAGTGAATATTTCAACTCTCAGAAGGAGGAAGCAGCATCTGGTTTTCCAATAGATCCTCCTAGATCTACTACGGAAGGACCGAGAAAAGCAAGCAAAGATCACCAGCAGAGTCATCCCAAGAGAGCTTCTTATTCAGGGCCTCTTCGGCAAGGAACTGGGTCGGGGAGAAAGCGTGATGAGCACACCAGAAATGGCTTTTCCACATTATCAAGTTTGGTGGCAACCCGGGGATCGTCCTCCTTGAAATCTGGAGATAAATTGGTTTCATCAGCTGTAGATCCTCTTTTGGAAACTTTTGCAGACCCCATGAGAAAGCATGAACGTACACATCAGTCACAGATATTTTGTGGTTCACAGCAGTTAGAGCATGGAAGAGTCGACGTCAAAGAACCCCTCATGGTGAAACCCTTTTGAAAACTCAACTTGAACTTACATGTGTGGTAGTTTTTTCTTTCTTTCTTTAACATACGGCTCATGCAGTTTTACCAAACCTACCTTACGAGTCATTCAGTATTTGTATGATGTACCAGTGCTTCTGTTGCATCAGTTGGAAAAAGTTTTATTCATGCAACAGATAAAGTCATCACATGCACATGAAATTATTATCACTTGTTAACTCCCCCATCCTGCAGACTTCATACATTTGCCATTTATTCATACCACTTAACTACATGCCTTACAGGGATTCCATAATCAATAATAATAAAATCTTTGATTTGCACACAAATTAAACATTTTATCACTGAAAGTACACTTGCCACATTTTTATATTTTAAGTTTATTTCATGTATGAATTCTCTGAGACGGAGGGAATACCAAAGTTTTTGTTATGTGCATTTTCCAATTGTTATGGAGAATTTCAAGTCATAGGTCAGTTCACAAGCAGAATTTTCTATAACTCGAGAAGTATTGTTGATTTGCTGGTACATCTCTAGTAGCATAAGCTCCTTGTTTTGCTACAAAATGGTTGATTTACTTGAATTGTCATTTACCGTTGCAGGATCGACAAGTTCCAAAAGAGAAAAGGATGAATTTTTCTGGTCCGATACTTGTCCCTTCTAGTAACATGGAGGATGTGCTCAAAGATCATGACAGACGGATCCAAGATGCTGCTCGACGCCGAAGGCATGAGAGGACGCGAGTTGAAAGATCCCGGGCCTGGGAGAAGCTTTTGGCATCTAATCCAGCGCATGTCCCCACTACAGCAAAATTTGGTGGATCAAAGTAAAGTAACTGAGACTGGTTCACATATGTAAAATATTTAGTTTGTGTAGATTTTTGTGGCAAATATTGGTCTTCAAAAATATAGAATGACCCTTTCTTTTGCTTCAAAAGGAATCGACTGCTAAATTACTCTTGCAAGGAAAGTTGATCTGATTTTTCTTCGTTACATTTCATTTCTTTCTTGATTTCATTTCCATTTAAGAATAGGTAATATAAGAAACCTCTTATTCCGAATGTTGGGCCTTGTTAAACTTATCTATCCCTGTTTTTCCCTCGAATAAATGAAGCCTAAACAGTAAACAGGGATGTAGTGCTATGTTCAGAAAAACTAACGGATAGTCGAACTGGATGTTAGCTTAATCCAAGTAGGAGTAATTGAAATTGAAAGCCTAAGTTGACTGATTCTAAATGGTATAGAGTGAGTTGCAACTACTTTGTAAATCTGCATCGACTGATGGCTGGCCGGTAACAGGTTATGCTGTTAACAGCTTAAATGAAGCTGATAGAAAAGCACCCCAAGAGATGCTTCTCTATCACTATAATAATTTCTGGAAGCATTTGCGAACGGGCACTTAGGTTCTATGATAAACTAACATACTTATTGTGGCCAAACGGTACAAGAAAACTCATCTGACTCACAAAACAGAAACTAGAGCAGAAACATCTAGATGAAAGCATATCCCAATACAACCAATATGCCAAAACATATCCATTCATTTGAGAAGGTATACACCTAATATGACATTCTTAATTCAGTCATTCACGCTTAGCATGTGAAAAACTTGCGCGAAGATGTCACTGGAAATTGAAGTCTGTATAAAAAATAGCGTGTGTGTGTGTGTGTGGATGTTTTCTGTTTTTACTCTGTTTGTGAGCAGAGTTTTTGTAAGTATGGTAACTGTGAAGGAAGTGCTCCTTGAATTTTAGCAAGCTTGCAAGACTGTTGTGTGAAAATCTGATAAGTCGATGGCCTTTCCCATGGAACAAACCCGAAATCATCATTGAAGTTTTCCATCTCTTCAGCAAGGAACTGCCACACCAGAGATCCACCACCAGACAAGTTTCTTGTTGCAGACTTGTAAAGAATGTCAAGTATAAGTTTGTTGAATCTCTCCCTTTTCTTGTGGTCGAAATCTTTGATCTCAGATGATAATCCGAATTCTGCGAACATTACAGGCTTCTTGAGTACTTTGTCGCCGTCTTCAATGTGTGATACCATCCACTTGGTAAGAAATCTCAGTAGATAATCAAAATCAGAATTATGCAACCTGTCAATTTTTTTTTTTTTATAAATGCATGTAGTTAGCTTCAAATGCAACTTCATGTTGAATGCTAGAAAGCCAAGTTAGTAGAGAACCACACAGCTTACCAGTGATCGGGGTATATATGGACTGATGCAAAATCAATAGTTGAGATCTCTGAATTGCGAATAAAATCTGTTCCAACTTCAGCTGCCCAAATCTCTGGATTGACAGTCAGCTTCTTAGAACTTTTAGGTCCATAAAATCCTTCGAGGCCAACAGTCACAAGATGTTTTCTGTCAACTGATTTCACGTAAGCCGACATTTCTTTTATCCAATCCTGAAGTCACAAGACAATCAATACAAGATGGAAAAGGAAAGACTAATATACTTTATGATCTGGACTATGTAAGGGTAATTTGTAAACAGTTGCCATATGATCCGTTTTATTAAACTAGGTGATCTTTTTTAGATTAGTGGAAATTTTCGATATACCTGAAGTGTATTACCAGATACATCAGAAACACAACGGGGTTCATTGATTAACTCCCATCCAAAGATAGTTGGATCATCTCTGTACTCCACCCCAGTCAATGTGTTCTTTCTTGTTAATACAGTCTGCAAATTAGGAAATTAAGAAACAGTCAGCAAACTGAGGATAAAATGAAAACAGACAACTCTGCCTGATACTCGTGCAACATAGGTGATATTTTACTACCTGAAACCGCATATATAAAAATACATGAATCAATATAACCTATCTTTGTAACAAAAACTCTGTCCTAATGTACTTTTTCTAACCTCGGAGAATGGCAAGAAAAATATTCTATTACCGATATGGAAAATGCAAGCCAAAAATAGCTTGAAATACCAACAAATCGGCCTAATGTCATAATCAGGTTCTAGTTTCATCAGATTGATAAGCAGGAGGTTTACACTTCCTAATGTAGAATATGTTAATCTCTCGGTCATACAAAATATACAAATAAATCGCTTTGTGATTTTCACTAGTGTTGCTTATCTGGAATTTAACTCTCATTCCTTCATTACTTTTTTGCCAGTAGACAAAAGATGCAAATATATGGCCTAATTTATCATATGTTTTCAGTAAGGTTATATCCTGTATAGTAAATGCATAAACTAACCAAATCAAACTGGCATATGGGTTATACTCTGAACTTGCGACTTACTCAGGCTATCGCCCAAAGCTTAATATCTCGTTTACACTAGAGGTCAAGACGAGATATATATCAGAATGGTGTTGCCAGACGAGAAACTTGACACATATGATCAGTAAAATCAAAAGTGCAGGCATCATGATGCATGAATACATGATAGAATCCTAAAATTGGAAACTATTTCTGAAACTCACTGATGTGTGATGTATCACAACAAGACAAAGCAAACCTCAATCTCTATACTTTATCATATGCTGTGCAGCCAAGAAATTTAATGATAAAGACTGCCGGTTACCTTGACATAATTTTTGTAATATTGTCGTATTGAAGGATCATAAAAAAACGAATCATTCGAAGAACTAACACCAACACCCTCATCCCAAGCCCACTTCACATATTGAGTCTTTCCGCCGTATGCTTGCAAGTTATTAACCAAGCACAGAATCAACCTTATTCCATATCTTCTAGCTTCTGCAATAACATGATCCAACGCCTGTCGTATATTCATCAAATCACACACAACGAAGATTAATGAGTACATGTGTATGTCTAGGATAAAAACTCAAAGATCACATTTAAACATCACTATATTGAGATAGCAAAACATTACTACATATGCAAATACTCATGAACCATTATCATTAACTGGTTAAAGATGCAATAGTTCTATTATAAAACCTGTTTTACACTTAACAAGCTGTAAAAATGGTCTTGCTCGGCGTTTATATTACAAGGAGAGATCAGTTGTACACAAGTGTGAAAACAGTTTTTTTTTCATGGACTTTATAAAAAGTAAAAAGCAGTGCTAGTTTCCATGCAATTCGAAGAATTGGAGTACTTTTAACAAGATAACAAATGTGCAAAATTCTGAGGATACTTACAATCAATCAAATGAAATAGGAAAGACAGAGAAATTTCTTAAAAATGATACTAACAAGAGAAGTTGTTATACATACCCTGAAAACTTTTTCATCGTATCGGCCCGGAGCAAGTTGCAGGGGATTGTAATCACCATCATTGAAGGCCCAAGTTCTACAGACAGTAAGCCCCATTTTGGCACCAGCTTGAAGAACTGATTTGATCCTGTGTTTGCTGTGCACAGCATGGTCCATCATCCAGTAAGAATTCCAGCCATTAAAGTAGAAAGGTTTACCATCAATGATGAAATGAGTTCCATTTCTCTCAACGAAACTAGTCATCCCTGTTGTCTGTGAACGTAAATTGAACCAAAACAAATCGCCGAACGACAAGTAGAGAAAACCCACAAACGATACGAAGCCAATGATTGGGTAGAACAACCCATATCCTCCAGTCATCCCGCTTCTCACCATCCAAATAAATATGTCAAAAGATTGGATTTTTAATCCAAAACAGAACCAATCTGCCAATTCTTGGTTTTTTTTATTATCTAAAGATTGGATTTTTATCTATTCTGGTGTTCAAAAGATTGGATTTTTAATGTAATGAGCAACAGATCAGAAGAGTTCTTGGAGAGACTATGGAGAAATGAAGGAACCAAAAAAAGAAGGAAAAAAAAAAAAAGAGTGTTTTTAGATTGAATTTGTCACTAACATGGTTTCTGTACTTGATGTTGTGTGTTATTAATAGTAAAGTGCTACTCCAGGATTTAGTGAATCAGTTATGTGTAATGTGATTATGGGAATGTATTCATAGAAAGTGTGATTAGGATGGCTATTTTTGGTAAAGATAAGTTTGAGAAAGTGATGAAGGTCATGGCAAATATGCACTATAACATTAAAGACAGAGATTAATGAAAATGAAATGGTGAATTGATTAAGGTGGTGGAATGTTTGTATCACTTCTGGTTCTTGGTGGATTAGATGAAGAAGATAATGACTTCATTCATACTCATTTCTATGATTCATTTGACTTGACACCATAGCTTCTTTAATTTTCACAATTGAATACTTACTTTGGTCTGGTTGGTCAAATAAAGAATTTTATTACAATGGACTTGTATATGCTTTTTCAACCATATGTACTGTTTACTTTAATTGCATGTAATAGTATATGTTTATATGTGCAAATAAATTTTATTTATTTAATTCATAAAACACCTTTAAGATTCAAAAGTTATAAAACCCATTATGATATAAAGATTTGATAACATGTTAATTTTCTTAATACTTAATAAATTTTTGACTAGTTATAATTATGAATTATTCTGTAATTTAAAAATATTAAAGATTTATAGTCAAAATAAAAACCAAAAAAAGAAGAAAATAAATTAATTTTCTTTAACTTTTGAAAATTAGTAAAAAGTAATTATAATTTTATAAAGATTTAAAAAAGACTGATAATGAGTTACATATATTGCAAAATGCAGTATAATGTGCATGATATTCAGTAATTATTATATCTTCTTAAATTACTACTCCTGACACAATATCATATCTTAACAATACGTGACTAAATGTACACTTGTCACTCTACGTGACTGCTTTTTTTTTTTATCACAATAACGACCTACCTAATTTGTAGTGCCTACAAATATCTACGGTTTCTCGACTGATCAATCATAGTATCATATTACATTCGTTTTTTTTTATCACAATAACGACCTACCTAATTTGTAGTGCCTACAAATATTTACGGTTTCTCGACTGATCAATCATAGTATCATATTACATTCGTTTTTAGTGCCAAATATTCCTTCAGTTCAATAATTAATTTTTTTTACTGTTTGTGAAACACCGTCTGTTTCATGATATTTGAAAATTTAGTATGTAATACATTTTTACATCGCGAAAGAGTGGAGATGAAGAATGGTTGAGCAAAGTACACATATACTTCGTTGATTATTATCATATTTGCAATAAAATTTACAAAATACTTCTCCTTAAAATCACCATGAACATAATATACTTAAACTCTACATGTTTAGCCGTTTTCCATCAAGATATAATCCCTAATTTGTCTATGTGGAGGGTTTAGGTTACTTTTCGAGATCTTGAATCATTCAGGAGAGCATGTATTATTACTTTTCAAGATTCTAAATTAGCCATGAGAGCTCTTTTCGAGATCTTGAATCAACCACTAGAGCATGTGCTGTTACTTTTCAAGATCCTAAATTAGTCAGGAGAGCTTGTGCCGATCCAATCCAATAATTGATGGGAGGCATGAAAACTACAAGCTAAGACTATCGTCTAGCAGAGCTTAAACCCATAAACCTTCGACCTCCCTATAGCAGACTTCATGGGATGCTTGGACAACTTCTTTTGCACCTTATCCATCAATCCTTCATCGGGCTAATGAAGACCGGTTAGGCAGACTGCAAATAGTTCGTTGGTAATCATTTTGTTTGCCATAAAGCTTCAAATGATCAAAGGATCATTGTGCTTGTGTATTTCCTTCAAATGATGGGCATGACAAGGAAGCAGTTGATGACCAAACAAATGCCTTGGGACTACCATTTCATTGCTTGACAATGACAATCAATCCATTAGTGGATTAAATATATATACACAAAACATATTATATGACAAAAAAGATAATTTCTTTAGGCACAATTAACATAAATCTTTTCAGGATGGTAACGAAATGATGAAGATGTTTGTTTTAATGAACAAATTTTGAATGCTTGTTGATAAAAATTAGTAAGTACCTTACCAAAAATTGATATGATTGTGATTTTGCAGCGAGAATATGTAGGAAAATGTTGTGGTCTTGTTTACAAACCCTTCACTTCGCATGTTATTTATAGAAGACACCAAATCATTAATAGGTAACAGTAATTTTTATTAATAATTCTTCTTTCTGTTATTTTTACTACTCCATAATTGCTCTTAATAACTATTGCTTTATTTTCAGATTCATGATATTATACTTTTCAATCTCTTTACTCTACTTTAGTTATATTAAATTTAATTCAAATGTTGATATATATCATAAATATTGACCGTAAAATATCATAAATGCAATATCTATGAGCAGTTCCCAGATACCTCTTTCAAAAAAATTTCAATCCAAACATTTTTCATTCACTTGTACCTTAAAACTTAGTTTGCTAATATGCATATATGTATGGCAGCTAAAATAATCATGTTGAATGTTTAAGGCTATGTTATCTTCAACTAAAAATTATTTTACTCAGTTCAGTTCAGTTCTATTCAGCTCTACTTAATATGCGGAGTAATTTATACTACATTTCAATTTAATAAATTTCAGTTGATGAGAACATAAGTGTCGTTACAAAAACTGTACAACAAAGTCATTAATATCCCAGTAAAAACACATGTTCCATGTTTAAATGCATGCTTAGCTGTTTCCCGCCTTACCATAAGTCGCAAGTAAACTGTAAAAAAGAAAAGAAAAAAATTATGTAGTTTTTTACTTTCACGAATATAATTTAAATGACGTAATACATAATGGATATATAACTATATAAAACAATATCTTCTATATAACACATTAAATGATAAAATTAACTTTTATTCTTCTTAGCTGATATTACTAATAAAAAATTTTACTTTCTTTTTACGTACGAAGTAAATATATTGAAATCCTAAAGAGAAACAGAAGATAAAAGGAGTATACCGTAATTATAAGCTCAATTGACCAACGGCATTCAATGGACAGACACCGTGAATTTATATTTACGCTCACATATTAGTAGATTATTTTAGTAGAGCTCTAGTTTGAAGTTCATTTTTAAACTCGGGAGATGTTTTGCAATTAACCCACGAAATACGAGCGGTTTTAAGAACCCTAATTTTCTCAAACTTGTCAGATCAGAATTCCGATGGGGGAAACTCGCTGGTAGTTGTCCTTGAGTTGCAACCGCCTGCACCTAATCGATCAGAATCACTTTTTCAGTCGGTAATGGTTTTTTTTCCTCCAATTCTCCTTATTCTTCTTCTTCTTTTCAGTCGGTAATGGTATAGATATATGATGTTAGGAAATGATAGAATAGCCGGTTACAAGACAATTAGAAGAATAACAAGCTAGCCTTTCATTTGGCGGCCATGTTGTAGATCAGTTTTCTAACATCTGTTGTTCTGTAACTCTCATTAATAATTATAGTATGTAAGGCTATGTTATTTAACTGAAATTTACTGAATGAAACTGAAATGAAGTAAGTTGTAAATTATAACTAAACCAGACCAAATCAAACATGAAACATGACCAAATCAAACATGAAACATGTCAGAAATAGACTTAATCAAGCATCACATATGTTAGTCTTTTAACTACAAACATCACATCACATGGTAAGAAATATTAATGCAGACATGATGTTTGTACGTATGTGATGCTGATCGGTTTCTTAGAGATACGGTTTCTTGGATATATGGTTTCTTGCAAAAGTGTGTAAATAACTTAATAGTATTGTATCATTGTTATTGTGTTATAAGATTGTCGTAATCGGAACACGGCTTTTTTTTGGTTTCGAAAATGTCATGCCTTTGCCATGGAACTTATGTATTTAATTTCTTCTTTATATTGTTATGTTAGGTTCAGCTAGTATAATCATGAGCAGCAGTGGGCGCGGGAACAAGAAGTGTCGAAAGAGTGGTGAATCTGACGATATGGATCGCCTTAGCAACTTACCTGATGGTGTCATAAGCCACATTCTTTCTTGCCTCCCCGCAAAGAATGCAATCCAAACATGTGTTCTATCTAGAGCTTGGGAACACAATTGGGAATCTGCTCACTGTTTCAAGATTGATGTTAGGATTCCTGAGGAGGAGTACAAGGATTATCCGTATTATGAGCCAATGGAAACTGATAAGGGAAGCTTAATTAGCTGTGTGTACAAAATATTCCGCCTTTCACCTAACATAAGAAGTTTTGAGCTCCTACTTTCAGACGATGAATTCCATACATGTTACTTGGAGTCATGGCTGAATATTTTGTTTGAGCGCAAGATTGAGAATGTTAAACTGCATGCTCCAGTCATCCCTAAGCCCCCAAAAGGGATCGTCTTATCTCGCCATCTTTTGTGTTGCACATCATTGAGAGAATTAGAACTGAGATTGTGTTGCACCTTCAAAGTTCAACCCAAAATATACTTTCCTAACCTCACTAGGTTGCATCTTGATTATGTTCAATTTAAATTACTGGATGATGATTCCAGTATAGATACGCTGGTATTTTCGTTCCCTATGCTCAAAAGACTTGTGCTAAGATCCTGCAGATTGCCAAAAGTTAGATGTTTGGAAATCCACGCTCCTTCATTGGACTCTTTCAACTTTTTAATGTTCAATGTCGTAGATTATGATTATGTAATCAAGATCCTAGGAGCAAAGCTGACAGACTTTAAAAATTGGGGTCATTTACCAGAAAAGTTAATTTTGACTGGAAATACAGTTCAGCGTGCATATCTATGCGTGAGTGATCAGTTAACTGCTGTTGCTGGATTAAGGAGTCGAATTTTATTGAATCAATTTTCAAATTTAAGGAAATTGAAGTTATCTTGTGACGTGACACAGGTTAGTTCTTACACTTTCTTTCTCGTTGTATATGTTTGGTATTATTACCTGATGACATATTTTCCTACCTGAGTGAATTGTGATGTTGATCATGATTGCACCATCCATTTCCTTTTAGATAAGACACAAAGCAGTGCTCATGAGGGACAGTCCAGCGTGCATATCTATCATGTTGCATGTTTGCTTAGATGGTTTTATGTTTAATCACATAGAATTTTCTAGTGAACACTTCAAAGTCCTCTTTTACAATTAATTTCTTTTTACTAATATAGTTAATACTATATATCTTATTTACCATATAAAAAAGGCTTGCAAAACGTTACATGGATTTTTGGATGCACTACATTGTTGTGAATGTAATTTGTCAAGGCAGCAAGCCAATGAATGATATAACTACACCCCCTTTCGGTATGCTGCTTCCAATTACTCTGTGCTCCAGTGATAACCCGCCTGCTTTGTAAGGCCCATGTCAATTACCTCTTCTGGGAATGTTAAATTGACTGTTCAATTTTCAATATATTGACCGAGGAAAATGTGTAAATAGCTGATAGACATTAACACTTAGACATGCATTTAGTGTAACATATCTAGAAATAGAAGAATCAATCTTCTGTTTACAGAGGTAGTGGAAGAAACATTGGAAAGGTTTTCAAACTAGATTAATCTTCAAATCAGGTTGATACAGTGTTTACTGGTTAGAGTGTGTCAGTAGATCTCTAAGTATGCATCATAAAGAAAATTTACAGTTTACCTAATTCTAAACTATTGCTCATATATTATGCAATTTGTTAGATTTATGTCACTCAAGTGGTACTATTGTTTCAGAATTTCAGTTAATGTTTCATACATTCACTACTACAAAACCTCATCGTTTCGTTTGTAATGTATTATTCCTCCTTTCTCTCTTTAAGGCTATTGCAGAAACAAAATCTGGTCTTCCCATTCCCATGTACAATAAGCTGGGAAAGCTAAAACTGATGGGTTATGATCAGACAGGGCCTGAGTACTCTGCTAATGTTGAATCCATGTTCTTGTTACTTCATGCAGCACCTCTTCTTGACTATCTAGTCATTGACATTGTAAGTGGTTACACCACTTGTTCTAATATTGATTCATGATCTGCAGGAAACTACAACATCTTTTCCTTTCCTAGTTCTTTGTTTCTTCTGGCTTTTGTTGCTATTGCATAATACTTCTTTTATCTTAACCATGCTCTTCTTGTTGGCAGGGAGTACGTTGTGACAGGAACTCCAGGGATCAGGTTAGTGATGATTTTGACGTGGTGTTAAATGTATTAATATGTCCAAACAACAAGATATTTTCCATCGTTTGTTCCTCGTATAAAATTTGAGTTACTGTTCTTATGCTTTAATAAAATCATGCACCTGTGGGCAGGGATCATATGAGCAGGTGGAAGATGGTTATGATTATGTGGCTGTGGAATCTGTTTCCGTTCCATCCTGCCTATCTCAGCTCAAGAAAGTCAAGTTCAAGCGCTTAGACAACAATCCACATCAATTTAACCTAGTAAGGTTTTTGCTGAAGAATTGTCCACAATTGGAGGAATTTCGCTTTAATTGTGATTATGGGAGAAGAATAGATGTACATGATCTTAAAAGGAAGTTGTCATCATTACCTCGGGCTCCGACAGCTCCTACCAAGCGTGTTGTATTCAACATGTCGTGGAAACTTTAATCTTTCATTAAGAGCAATGATCACATTTATTTTTATTTGCACTGAATTGTCTGAAGTCTGAAATCCACATGGCCAGTGGCATGTAAAGGAAACTGTATGGAGAAGACACACAGGGATCTCCTTTTGCTGTTGAATTTGGAAGTCTGTTCTTGAGTCTGATTTTTTTTTTTTTGATCCTGTTATCCTGTCTGCTTATTCTTCACATTATTCAGAGTGAATCCAAGCTTCTTTTCCCAAAGTCATTGTTAACTTATGTTTTCATAACACTATTTTTTTGAATTAGAAGTTTCATTCCAATACGTTTCAGGCACAAGACACACATCTGCACAATCTGAGAAATAACAACAGTACTCAATATGTCACCTAAGAATGCCACCAAAACATTGCATCTTCCATTCTTCTCTTAGGCTAATTTGAGAACTCCCTTTCGGCACAAATCCAATCTGTAAATGAGTATCCCATCTCTAAACCTCCTCTACCTTTCAGTCGATACCAGACCGAGTATTTTATTTATCCGTCACCTCCCAAGCTGAAATCCTGTTGCCTCTGATGGTTTTCTCATTCTGAGCCTACATGGGACCTGCTTGGAGAAATTTCACATAATTACCTCCACATTGTCCCCTTCTAATTTGCAGTCCAGCCAGTCTCCAAGAGCCTTCCAAATTAGCAAGCTGAAACTGCATCTAAAGAACACCTGTAGGCTTGTTTCATCTTCATTTACATCACACAGCTTACACCAGATTTTCTCTTCTTCGTAGAGGATTCTTCTTTTCTGGAGATTCGGCCTTGTGGGAAGCCTGTCTGGCATGAGCTTCCATATGAAGACATTAATTTTCAGCGGACTCCATTTGTTCCAAATCAGCTTGGTACAAGGTGGACTCTCCCTTGGTTCCTTTTCTTCTCTTTTCCTCACCTGATCGAAGCCATCTTGCACGTATATTTCAGATCACTCTTCCCATTCCATATCCAGCAATCCGGTTCACCTGTCAACTTGACACTTGCACACAGTAAATACTCCAACTCACTAACTAATTTTTCTTCCCAAAGCAAACAATTTTCTCCTCCAAGCCCAATTAAACATAAGCTGACACTCTTCCTGTTTAATTATATTAGCCACTGAACAATGCAACTGAGATATAATACTACACTAATGAATACTCTACTCGAACGAGTACTAAGGTCAGCCAATCCTATGTTATTTTGGTTGATTATGTGTGTTGCGTGACTTTTATCCTTGAAATGAAACTAAAGAATTCATTAACTTTCATAAACAGAAGCTTTTATTTCCAAAACAAAATCTTAATCTCCATTTCTCAGTCCTCCAACGGTGAAGCTTTCTTCTAATCATCATTAGTTTGCACTGGCCTGATTAAGGTTCTTATACTACTACATTGAAATTCTTTCTCCTGTTTTATGGCCATCTTTTTGTACTCTACGGATAGTGCAATTTTAGGAGATAGAATCAAATGCTGCACTTGCATTCATTTGTGTCGAAACAGGTCTTACATAAACAGCGAACAAGAAGATAAGCTATTTACAAATCTTAAAGAATCAAGTTACAAATTCAGAAGTCAGAACAGAACACAGACCAGGCAACGATGGTATGGAACGAGGATTCTCCTCATTTGTCATTCAGTGAGTACTTAATCATCTAGTGTTGCTTCTTTTTTTTAAGCTGCATATATTTGAGAAGGTTATCAGCATGCATTGGTACGTAGGGGTAAGAAGAAAATCAGCTGATAGAGTAACCGCTTGATATTCTTGATGTCCTCAACGAGCCTTAAGATTTTCATATATCTTTTGTACCAGAGAAAGCTAAAGTTCTTGATCAAATAAATTGTTGTACATATCATTTTGGTATATCCACATATACATTGGCTAGTTTTTGTAAAGCTAGACTGACTTTCTTGACATTTCTTTGCATGATTAACGAAGTATTTGATGCATAAAGTTGTAACGACCAAGTTTGAGCTACTGCCAGAAGACTTGCCACCTACTCATGCAACCAATGGGGTACTGCCGAAGCCCCCCTTTCCACTCCAATAATTGAAGGGAGGAAGAAAAACTACAAGCTAACCTAGACTATCGTCCATCATATGTGAATAGCCATACCTTCGATCTCCCAGTAGCAGACTTCCGGGGGTTATCGGACAACTTCTGTGCACCTTTATCCATCAATCCTTCACCGAGCTATTGAAGACCGATTAGGTAGGCTGCAAATAGTTCGTTGATGATCATCTTGTTTGCCACAAAGGTTCCAATGAAAGGATCATTGTGCTTGTGTATTTCCTTAAGATGATGTTCAAAACAAGGAAGCAACATTAGGACTACTATTTCACTGCCTGACAATGACAATCAATCCATAATGGATCAAATATACAGAGACATATTCTATGAAGTAAAAAAAGGATAATTTTAATTTCCATAATAATAATTGAAATAAATCCAATCAGGATGGTAACGAAGTGATAAAAATATTTTTTAAATGAATGAACTTGAAAGGCTTGTCGATAAAATTATTACACAAAAGAAGAAATCACCAAGAAATAACATACCGAAAACTAGTTTGGTTGTGATCTTGTGGCGAACTTTTTTTTTGTTTTTATTTCTCACTGATACACTTATACGATCTCGTGGCGACTTTGGTGGTGTACAAAACCTTCGCATGGTATATTATTTATAGAACACGTCAAATAATTAATAGGTAACAATAATTATTATTAATGATTATTCTTGTTGTATATTTACTGCTTCATAATTGTTCTTACCATTGCTTTATTCGAGCTTCATGCTATTATACTTTTCGGTCTACTTTTATTATATTAAAGTTAATTCAATTGTAAATGATATCACGAATATTGACCATGAATTATAGCATTATAAATGCAAAATCTATTATTTGGTATAGAATTCGAATTGGATACTTCAATTTGAATTGTATTTTTGTACTTTAAAGAAAAAAACTCAATTCGAATTGAGATAATTCAATCACAGTTTTATGCCAAACAATCAATTTTCTTTCAGCGGTTCAGAGGTACCTTTCTTTCAAAATTTGTTCAATTCTAACATTTTCATTCACTTTTGCAAAAAAATTGATAATTAAATTTTTGTTCTATGATTTTATTAAATTATTTAGCATTATCGTGTAATTCATGGTCAAAGTCGAACACAATTGACCTATCAAAGTCGAACACAATTGACCGGTCAAAGTTGTAATATGGTAAAAATACGCTATAGAATTATCCACATCCAAAATTAGCCCAAGTGTTTAGACACAATCAAGCGAGGCCAATTATCTATCAAGACTCATGCCCAATTTATAGTTTCTTACTCCAATGGGCTTGCGGCCCCGTTAATTCAATCTGGACCTTACATAACCGTATCCACGTGATGGTTATATCAACTTGATTCATAACCCAGACTAGTCCAAGACATCGTGGATTCATCTCAATAAGATGATCCGGATCAATCCACACGGTCTAGCGGGCTCACACTAGATACTACTAGAGTGAGGTATGTTTGGACCGACTCATGTAACCAACAAGGTCACTTAGACCTATTAGCTTAGTCAAATACGGCTAGTCCAAGCTCAATTGTCTAGGGGGCCAACAGTTACAAGTCAAAGAGATGTGGGAGAAATCTTCTCTGCAGATACCCCACTTCTCCAACCAACCATTCAAATATAGGAGTCGTTAGGGGAACTTAGAGAGTGGAGAGAGTCCTTCTCCTACTGAAGTCCTAGTATCCAACTAAATCCCGACAAATAAGGGATCCATCATAACCAACCCGTGAGGAGATACTGCAACTATCTCTACAAAAGGAGGATGAGAGAAATCCTAGGGATCATCTAATATCGACCAATTACTAGCACTAACAAAACCCTAGCTACTAGAAAGTGATCTCTGCAATACATTCCATTGCCTACCTCATCATCCACGTTCCATCTCTCTGAACACCTTCTCCTCCCTAACGCCACTATCGCAACATCTCAATCTCATCCCGTTACAAACACCTTGACTCCTTCCATCGCCGACTCGACTCAACCCACATCTAGCCGCTAGAAAAGCTACCACATTTCCAACAGGATAAGTACTCTCTGTCTCTTTCTTATTTATTATTTCACCTATTCCAGACTTACTAGCTTGAGCGTCGGAGGTACCTTTCTTTCAAAATTTGTTCAATTCAAACATTTTTCATTCACTTTTGCTAAAAATTTGATACTTAAATTTTCATTATATGATTTTATTAAATCATTTACTATTATAGTGTAAAATAATTTATGGTCAAAGTCGAACACAGTTGACCGGTCAAAGTTGAACATAGTTGACCGGTCAAAGTCAAAGTGTTAACTTTGTAAAATAACGGAGGGAATATTATCGTTAACAAAAACTCTCACTTATTTTGTACATGAAATTAAATATATGGAAATCCAAGAGTGAAATGCTCCCTCTATTCCAGCTTCAGTTTTCGTACGTCTCAATTTCATCTTCTCATCCAACATGAAAATTTTATCTCCTACTTTAATTACTATGTCATACTTTATTTTTTATTTTTACTACTTTATCACCATCTAACTTACTTATTTTTTCTCCTTACATTTTGTAATTAATGAGCTTTAAGATTTTCATATATCTTTTGTACCAGAGAAAGCTATAGCGTTTATGGTCAAATAAATCGTTGTACATATCATTTTGGTATATCCACATATACATTGGCTAGTTTTTGTAAAGCTGGAATGACTTTCTTGGCATCTTCTTCGAATGATTAACGGAGTATTTGATGCATGAAGCTGTAACGACCAAGTTTGAGCTAATGCCGGAAGACCTGCCACCTACTCATGCAACCAATGGTGTACTGCCAGAGACCTCTTCCGAAGTCCCCCTTTCTACTCCAATAATTGAAGGTAGGAAGGAAAACTACAAGCTAAGCTAGACTATCGTCCAGCATATGTGAATAGCCATACCTTCGACCTCCTAGTCACAGACTTCCGGGGTTTCTTGGACAACTTCTGTGCACCTTTATCCATCAATCCTTCACCGAGCTATTGAAGACCGGTTAGGTAGGCTGCAAATAGTTCGTTGATGATCATCTTGTTTGCCACAAAGGTTCCAATGCAAGGATCATTGTTCTTGTGTATTTCCTTAAGATGATGTGGATAACAAGGAAGCAACCTTAGGACTACCATTTCACTGCCTGACAACGACAATCAATCCATTAGTGGATCAAATATACAGAGACATATTCTATGAAGAAAAGAAATGATAATTTTAAATTCCATATGAACAATTGAAATAAATCCAATCGGGATAGTAACGAATTGATAAAAAAAATTGAGTGAATAAATTTGAAATGCTTGTTGATAAAATTATTACACAAAAATAGAAATCACCAAGAAATAACATACCGAAAATAAGTCTGATTGTGATCTTGTGGTGATTTTTTTTTTAATTTCTCACTGGTATCCACTTATGCGGTCTTGTGGTGACTTTAGTTGTGTTCAAAACCATCACCTAATATATTATTTATAGAACACGTTAAATAATTAATAGGTAACAATAATTATTATTAATGATTCTTCTTGTTGTTAAATTTACTACTTCATAATTCTCTTACCATTTCATTTTTTCCAGCTTCATGCTATTATATTTTGCGGTCTACTTTTATTATATATAAGTTAATTCAAATGTTAATCATATCTATTGACCGTGAAATATAGTATTATAAATGCACAATCTATTGTTTGGTATAAATTTGAATTGAATACTTTCAATTTGAATTGCATTTTTATATTCTAAAGTAAATAAAAAAAACTCAAATCGAATTGAGATAATTCAATCATAGTTCTATACCAAACAATCAATTTCCTTTAAGCGGTTCGTAGGTACCTTTCTTTCAAAATTTGTTCAATTAAAACATTTTTTTTTCACTTTTACTGAAAAATTGATACTTAAAATTTTCATTATATGAATTTATTAAATCATTTACTATTATCGTGTAAAAGTAATTCATGGTCAAAGTCGAACATGGTTGACCGGTCAAAGTCGAACATAGTTGACCGGTCAAACTCAAAGTGTTAACTTTGTAGAATAACGGAGGGAATAGTATCGTTAACAAAAACTCTCACTTATTTTTTACATAAAAGTAAATATATAGAAATTCAAGAGTAAAATACTCCCTCTGTTCCAGCTTCATCTTTTCGTATTCCAGTTTTCGTCCGTCTCAATTTCATCTTCTCATTCCAACATGAAAATATTATCTCCTACTTTAACTACTATTTATCATTCTTTATTTTTTTTATTTTCACTACTTTATTACCATCTCACTTATTTCACTTATTTTTTTCCTTAAATTTTGTATTTACCGAGCGTAAAGATTTCCATATATCTTTTGTACCAGAGAAAGCTAGAGCGTTTATGATCAAATGAATTGTTGTACATATCGTTTTGGTATATCCGCATATACATTGGCTAATTTTTGTAAAGCTAGACTGACTATCTTGGCATCTTCTTCGCATAATTAAAGGAGTATTTGATGCATAAAGCTGTAACAACCAAGTTTAAGGTAATGCCGAAAGGCTTGCCACCTACTCATGCAACCAATGGGGTACTGCCAGAGGCCTCTTCCGAAGTCCCCATTTCACTCCAATAATTGAAGGGAGGAAGGAAAACTACAAGCCTAGCTAGCCTATATCGTCCATCAGATGTGAATGGCCATACCTTGTGTAACGGCTCGATTTCGGTTCGAGATTCGGACGTCAAGAATTATGCCGAACTTTCAAATACATAAATATCAAATCGTATAATTATTACAGACCCCAATTTTAATTTACAAGTCATCAGTTATTTCATACGTCTAATAAATCAGTAGCGGGATAGGGAGCAAAGTGTAATGTCAGTCAGTCTGTCTACCTCGATCTCACTTCGTGCTCTAAACCTGGAAAATCAAAGTTAAAACAGGAAGAGCATAAGTCATATAGACTTAGTGAGGATAATCAAACATGTATCAGAGTGCATGAATGCAACAAGATAGCAAACCACAACAACAAGCTGATCAGACAATTTTTTAAAATGGGGAAACCGTAAACAAGCAAGTAGGATCATAGCACATAAAATGTGCTAGATTTACAGTACTGAAACAGTAACTGTCTTGGACTGGACCGAACGAATCAGGTCTCAGTCAAACAAGTAGTGGAGGCGTGACCTTGCTGGAATTGCATTGATGGAGACGACTCCATCGCAACCCGAATATATAGGACCGTTTGAATAGTCCGAACAAGTAGTGGAGGCGTGACCTCGCCGGAA
>JAYMSP010002449.1:0-24235 GCA_036897095.1 Plantago elongata
TCAGAGTGCGGAATTGTGTGTATGAAGAGTGTGTTTGAGAGCTTGGAAGTTTGCAAGAATGCTTGATTGCTTGATTGGTTAAAATGGGGAGGCCAAAGGCCTATTTATACATGATTCCACCTCCTTTAAGGAAGAATGGAGAGTTATCTAGAGTATTCTATATCTAGATTTATCTACTACATACAAGCTACCTCTTCTCTACAATTTACATGATAGTTCTAGAGAATTCCCATCTCCATGGCTCTTCATGATCTCTCTAGATAATTCCTCCATGAACTTGGACTCTTTTTGGGCTTGGACCGCGCAAACTAACGGACCGTGACAATAAGCTCACCAAGAATAAAACCAAAATCTCCTCTTAATCGGTACAAATACAAGGAAAACTTTCTCACAAGTCACAACTATTCCTGCCAGTCTACTACAGTTCTTACTTCTCAATTACAAGGAAGTTCCCCACAACCAAAACCACATGAAAAAATAAGTTATTAATGCAAGAAAAGGAACGCAGTCTTAGTTTGGCATAGAATTTAGATTGAATCGTCTCAATTGAGTTTTTGTGTGATTTTTTTAGACAAAAATGCAACTAAGATTGAGACATTCAATTTGAATTCTATGCAAAACAACTATGCAGTGAAAAATGAAAATGGACCATTCCCCGTGGAGACCATTGATGTGGGCCACCAGCTCATGCCATTTTATTTTGATATATGAGCTCTTTCTACCAACTCCAGCATGATTCACATCAACCGACTAAAACTCAACTTCAACCTCCAATGAATTGTCTTCGACCATCGTCTCTCTTTCCAACGAACACAAGCAATCTGAACTCCAGAATTTGATTCACATATGCAGCACCAGGTGTACAAGGACATGCAACCTGAAGAACTCTGAAGTTTGATGCACATAAACAACCCCAAAATACATCCACGAAACAAGATTCAAACCAACAACAAAATCGACACATCAAATCATCTATGAGACTACATGAAGAAAAATAACAGAGTTGATAAAATAATATTCGACCTTATCACCAATTAACAAGTCACCATCCAATAACAATGTGGATTAATAATGCAGACTTTTGAAATCCATCAAATGACAAATGAAAAACTAAATTGGAAAAAATGAGCAACATGTTTTGTAGTAGAATATTATTTCACAATAACATGTAGTATTTGAGAGAACAAAAATAAAAATGGAACTGAGCAGTTGACATAACATCTCAAACTCACAGCAAGCAATTACAAACTATATGCATCATAGCATGCTCTTTTTTCCTCACTCAAATTTATACAAACACTTCTTTCCATGACTGAAAAACTAAATTAGAGTACCAGTGTCCACGAAAATGGAGGCAACAGTTTAAATATCTCAAGTACGAATGACTACAAAATGCGTTTGCTTCCAACTGTTCATGCCCTTTTGTATGTTTTTCCTGTATTGACATACTCGACAACTAATATAAACTATAAAATATTTTCTCTGGATCGATATTTATTAGTATGAATTCATGTGAAACAGTGAAAGTTTAGAAAAACAAGATTACAACTTACAAACTAATTAGAAGGTCTTACTTATAATTCACTCAATGATTTTCCACGTAACATAGTCAGAAAGTCAGGTATTGTCTTTGAGTAGTACATACCTATGCCTCAATGAAATCTTCCTGATACAAAATCAAAGAATTGTAAATCAATAGACAATATTCACTCATCAACTAATCTTCAAGATATGCACCAACAACATCACTCCATGCCCGTTTCTCCATTAGTATGCTAAGAAAAGCCAGCAAAGCCATATAATTATGTTCGTATTACACATGAGCACTGACATATACAATCTCGTAACTAAAAGTTGCAAACAAGGTAGCAAAATACATATCATGAACATGACATTTAGAAAGCTTCACAACTCAAACATAAATGTATAACTTGACAACGGATCATATTGTTAACTAACCCTACAAAAGTTCCATTGAAGGTTTAAATGATTAAATCTATGGGTTGAGGGATCAATCAAGAAATTATAAATTAAACATAATCAGGAGAATATTAAAAGAATAAATGTTATCGTAATGAAAGACAAAATTGAGTAACAGAGGACACAATTTTGCAAAACCTAATGACATGGAACAACCTACAAAAGATACTAATTACAAAAGCAGATTGGCTAATGGAAGAGTAGAGTACATATTCAGTAAATATATAGGTGAAAAAAAATTAAATAGACCACAACATATCAACGAAGTAAAGCTCTTACGAGCATTTTAGTTGAAAGAATCTCTTTCATGTAAGCACAAAAAAACAACCATGATCATCATGAAGCTAAGAACCGCTAAAGATAGGACTACATGACATGAACTGAGAAAAGAATGGGAAAAATACTTAGTTATTCACAATTACATATACAATCAGATAATTAGACAACTAATTGACCCATGATTATTAGATTAATGGTTGTTCAAAATCAGTTCCGGGAAGCAATTTTGAAAATTTGTTAACATAATGTATTATAATGATTGAAACCAAATCATCTTCATTATTTAAATTCCGCCTCTTTACAAGCAAATCATTTTTCCTAACTAAATCGCAACATAAATGCAAAAAGATTAACACATATGTCTAGAAACAACAATGCATAGTTTATACACTAAAACTTGTCATATCCATTGTTTTGAAGAAGCATTTAGGAAATAATAATGAAAAGAAACAACCAATGTAGTTATGCAATTTTCTGCTTCCTTTGACATTCTAATAGTTGATAGTAGAAACGGGCAGATTTTACTCATTTAGTAACTTCCAAAATCCTAGACGTAGATGGACGAATATGCCATCCCCATATAAAAGTGATCCAAACATAACTATGCAAAGTTGCGAACCAATGGCAGAAACTAAAAAGAAAGAAAGAATGGAGACATAGAAAAGTAATTTCAAATTTTGCGAACCATAAAATACACTTGTGCTCAATTACTAATAAACTAAAAATAATAGGAGTAACAATTAATTAGAGGGATAGAGAGGAGAAAACGAAATCATTAGCCTAATATTCTCACCAATCCATCAGATTGAATTGCAATTTGCATCTAAACTTTCATCATTTCAATAATCTATAGAGCATGAAAGGGGAGATATTGGCACATGGCATGAATCAGTGTTTAGCAAACTTCAAAATTAGGCTAACGTTACATACCTGAAGAGAAGAAAATAATTCTCATGTCTCTTGGTGTACAGTTAACGAAACGGCGGCCATAAAGAAGAAACCATCAGATAGAATTGAAGTACAAACCTAGACAATTACAAATATATACAAATTTTATCCCGATTCTGAGCGTCGTTGATGGAAGCGGAGAAAGGTAGAAATGTTTCTTAAAGAGCATTGCCATCACCAATTGTGAAATCGAAAATTCTAATCTCGTGAGAATATCGATTGGACGCCGTGACCATTGCAGAAGGACGAGTCATTTTGGTAAATAGAGGAGAAATTGAATAAATAATTCTTAAATACATAACACATCCTCTTTAACTGACAATGTTAAAGAATTATTATATTATTTAATGTGAATACTATTCAAGTTGAATTAGTATTTATAAAACTCCAAGCAACACTTTAAAAGTTAATTATATAGTATATATACTATTTAACCATATCAAAATCACAATTCAGTAAAAATCAAATCTAATTAGTTGAGTTGCTATTCATCAATTACAAATTTCTAACTTAAAATGAATTTCAAATTGATTATCACACAAATGACACCTCATATATATATTCTGCAGTTTTTATTTTATGTCCAGTAAATCAGAGTGAAAGACAAATCCTTATACAAGTCTCGGTCTTTTAAAGAATAGAAAAATTATGGGGCTGATTGGCATGGTATTTGAATGGTCATTTGGATGATTTTTAAGATTTTTGTGTTTGAAAAGAAATTGAAATGGGCATCATTCAAATGGTTCTACTGTTCCAAAATGTTCTTCCATTTTGCAGCAGCTAGCCTAGCTGATCATCCCAATCAAATCAACCCAAACTCAAATCATACACTCAAGTAGCAGCAACTTGATAAAATCGAATCAAACTCAAATCATACAAACAAATCATATATTAATGGACAAGTGCAGATGAAATGAAAGTGCAAAAAAAAATTCGATCACTATTCATCTATTCAAATCGATCACATCTAAATGTCATGTCAATCAGCTCCTATATTATTATGTGTTGATATATATTACTGGAAAGGTATGAAACATTGATCCACTTGTGATGGTGGACTGGAAAAGCATGCAAGTTATTCGCGATAGAAAAGGCTACAGAAATCAAACGTTTTGTAATGTTGCAATACGACAATCTCAAGAATATTCTTGCCCACTTTGATTCGTTTACACCAGTTCAAGATATATTGTTCACTCAATTTCGTTTTAACTTTTCATATTAATACAGTTATTTTTTGGCGTTTAAGAAAAACACTAATACTACAACTACATTCACTATGAATTGAATGCGTCTCTTTACGTGGTATAATTAATATAAATTGGTTTCTCAAATATAAATCACTCGCAAGGCTTTTGAATGTTTAAATTCGCATATACAAAATCTAAAGAAAGAGAGGTATTTCTTTAAATATAAATATTTTACTTTTCTTATTTAGAGTATATGAATTTTTATTTAAAGTATGCAAATTTTTATGTTGCTCGTGAGTTTTTATTTAGGGTTTGTGAGTTTTATTGTAAGAAAGAAAGAGAATTTTTATATCTAATGGAAAAATCGGTTTCTCTAGTCTGCATATGATAATCTTGATTTTTTTGGAAACAGTAACATTTTGATCTGCGGATAGCTGTTAAATAGCATTTTCTTGATTTCAATGATTAGTCCTTCTCCTAGAGAGTCATAAGGTGTTGCAGTGGAATGAAACTAGAGCAGGAAGGATGATGTGCAGGGTTCAATCCCTGGTGGAGACATAAAGGTGGTTTAGGAGTAAAGTGTATTGATGGTATATGTGTAGTCTATATAAAATGTGTTGATGGTATATGTGTTGTTGGTATAGGAGTGTAGAGAGTAGTTGTAATATTTATCGTGTAAAAATAGTTAGTCCTTCCTCTAAAATTAGCAACTCAGGTTCAGACTTCGGAGGGTATGATATACTAGCTAGTATTAGTACTAACCCGTGACGATGTCACGGTATAGTTACTTTTAATAATGAATAAAATAAATTAATTAATCGAAAAAATAAAATTTACAAATAACGTCAATCATTATCTAACATCCAAGGCTAGTCTAGTTTTATGATAACTATAAATATTGTAAATATGACTCATCATGTCAGATTTGTTTTGTAATTGATAGGATCCAAGTTGAACCCGTTTAAGACTATGCATGTAGATAACATATACTCTACATGTTAATTAACAACTGATGCATGCTATTTTTTTTTAAATAAATTGTATCCCTCAAACTCAAACCAAATATAAAAAGGTATTATAACACTCTTATATGGTTGGCTCCCAACAACTCCAAAGTAGTATGTGGGCTCCCCACCAAACGCATAAGAATTACTCTCTTTGTCCCGAATTCAACATCTGCATTTAATTTTGAAACATCTCAATCAACTTCGCATAACTTAAATGAAAAAACCTATTTCCTTCTTTATTACCATCTATCATACATTTTTTTTTTTCACGATCTCTGGTAGTTTATTCAGTCTATTTCATACTTTATTACTCCTTCCATCCAAACTTCATCTTCCCGTATTATATTTTGGTCCGTCACAACTTCATCTTCTCATTTCTTAAATGGAAAATCTATCTCCTACTTTATTTACTTTTTCCCCTACTTTATCGCTATATCTCCTATATTTGGAACAAAATACTTTAATTCCATTCCAAACAGTTAAGTACACATCGATCCGAAGATCCATGTAAATCAAAATAAACACAAAAATCTTATCACCTTATCTCGGGACCACGGGAAGTTCAACTTGGGACAGAGGGAGTATTATTTATTATATTTTATTCATTCTTCTCTTACAATTTGTGTTTGGGCCCTTAAATTTGATTTGGATGAAGTATTATTTTGCAAACATAATTATAGTAATTTTCTTGGCACCCACCTATCTGAAAAACGAATGTTTTACTAACTTTTCTATAAAATGTTGGTCGGGTCTTGTTTTACAAAGGTATGTAACTGGATCGAGTATATTTTTAAACCGGGGCTGAACTTTTGTTATTTCAAATGAATTTAAATCCGGGTAGTATGGAACTCAACTCGTTTAACAATAATGATGGAATACCCCATGTAGTATGATAGATAGACATGACCTCAACAGTTTTTAGAATCTTGTTAATTGTCCTATCTTAGTAAATATGTGTAGAATAAATCTACGTGTTGAAATTTATAGTATAAATTGTATATTTTTTATATACGTGATATTTACCATCTCATTGTACATACCCTAAGTGAATCTTTTGAATCCATTTAGCCAAATGTTTGGTATTGGATTAGGTGCACGGATTTGGCGCTTAAGTTGTACGGCTTTGCTGATTGGGAGCGATTTCTCGGGTGTTTATGATTTTATTAGAAAATTCGAGAGAATGGTATTAGGCTTTTAAATTTTAAATTAATTTAAATTAAAATATTATATAAAATATAATTAAAATTAAATTGATTGAAAATGAATTTAACTGAATGAATTCTCATAGCAAGAGAGAACATACACTTATTCCTGGCCTCGGATGTTGTTGCTATATGGACGGTATTGGCTATCAGTTGGAGTATGAGTAGACTTGGAAATTAGAATACAATTTGGGAAACGAACATTTGGTGTAGCCCCAATTTGTGAATGTAAACTTGGCAGTTGCATTACTTGAGAATGTAAAATCTTATACTTTTTAGAATCTTAAGTTTTTTATAAAGGAAAATTTAATTACTTAATTAAAATACATATCATATTCTTGTCAAAGAAGCTTAAGTTGATAAGCAAAATTCAAAAAAATCAAATTTCTAATTCCCCAATCACTTTTATTTTTGTTGATGCCAATTTTATTTCAACTAATTTTATGACTCAATCTAGAGGTAGAAGAGTGGTTTAAAGAAAATTCTTATTAAGTGAGTTTAATCTAATAATGCAGGATGCAGGCAATTGACTTTTTCATTAACGCCGTTTGACTAATAAAATGTTCTAATTAAAAATCCGTCACTCTAATTCTAATAATAACATCACAAAACAGATTTAACAAATCAATTACATAACAAATCAAAACTCAAAATTCCACCAATCACATCTTTAATTTAAACATATAAACAATTTTTATTTTTTATCTTTAATTTATAAATTATTATAAAATTGATCTAAATAATTTTAATTTATTCAATATAACTATTTTTCTATTTTCAAACTTACCAATAATAATTACAAATAACCTACTAACATTTTTAATAAATATTTTAAATATAAAAGTTCCATTATAAAATAATAATAAAAATACAAAACATCATGAAAAAGATAGAAGTAAATTCATATTTGCATGTTCTATGTAAATAGCATATAATATAAACGTTTATTATGAAATAACAAAAAAAATACAAAACATCATGAAAAAGATATAAGTAAATTCATATTACATGCACATATAGATACTATAATTTGGAGCTTTTTCGAGTTGAAGCTTTGAAGTAAATTATAAAAGAAAAATAAAGAAAAATTATAATACGCAAAGTAAATACTAATTTGTTTAAAAAATTGAGATTTATTGTATAAGTTATAATATTTATCACTTCCTTCTCCACGAAATAAAGTTATGACTTTACTTATTTTATTTTGTCACTATATTAGTATGTATCGTTTGATACTTTATTATTTGTTGGAAGATTATATTTTAAAGGGACTATTTTAAATATTAATTTATTTTATTTTTGTAGATAATTTTTTATATTTAAAAAGCAACTAAAAACTAATTTTTTATTTAATTTATTTTTGTGTTATTGTTTATAATTTAAAAATAAAAAAGGAGAGAAAAGAAAATTAGAAATAAAAATAAAAATAAGGCTATGTTTGGAAAGCAAGGTTTGAAAACATAAAATGGATAATATGTTATTGATGAAATGATGGGGACTGATTTGAAATTAGGGTCAGTTGTAGGGGGAGCTAGCGTAAATTTTCCTTCTTGTTATATTTATTAGTATCAAATCTTTATTTATTTAGGTCGCAGATGTTTGATTATAAAATACATCTTGTTGACTTGGGTCATTCAAACTTTATAAATTTATTTGATCAGTGTTTGGGTCGACATTTCTAATTGTACGTTTGATTAATCAAGTAGAAATCGATCGGACAACACAAATCTTACTTATCTAAACTGGCAGTGTCTCGATTTATATTACTTTTTTTCATATATTTCTCAGCACCTTTTTTTTTAAAATATTTTTCAATATTTATTCAAAGTCAAATTATCATCAAATAGTACGTCAATCATTATTCTGAATTAAACAACGTTGGACCACAAACACTTGTCTACCTAAATATTTCATTAGACATATGAGACAGAGACAGAGACAAACAACAATGTCTCAAAATTCAGAGAGGTTGTACATGGATTTGTAACTTAAAATTTTATATTTACAAAATTTAAAATATATTTCATAATAATATTGAAATTGTGAAATATGTTATTATTTTTCTCTTAATTTTTATGCAATCATTTATGTACGTAGAATTGGGTCATAAGCATTTTTCAAAATTATCATAAAGTGAGTTCTTTTTTCACATGTACATTAAATTTTATAAACATGACATTCTAGAGAATTTGGCCATATTAACTACAAAAACTGGGTAAATAAGTCTAGATTTATCGTTCAGTCTAATAATGATTTCTTTTTTAATTAATTTTATCAATGGAACTCCGTGAAATTCAAAGAAACATTCCACATCAGATTTGCCAATGTGACTGATAAGTAAGGCAGTGGTAAAGGGTGGCGTTCACATATGTTCAAGGCTGGGGTGGCTGAGTTTGCTTATAGCATATGGCCTGGTTGGAATCTTTTACTTTTTCAGCAATGTCCTATTTTGATTTAACTAAAATTAAAAGTGTGATTATACTTTGTTTAATTCGACGGAGGTCTTATATCCTTGATTTAAACTTCATGTTGATAAGTTGCTTTGGCGTTAACTGAACTGAACTGTATGAAACTGAACTGAACTGAAGTAATGTATAAATTATAACCAAGTTGAACTGCACTGAATAAAACTGAACTGAAGTGATTTTAAGTTGAAGAGAACAAAGCCTAATTTTGTATAGGTTGTGTTTTGAATTTGGTGATAGGGATAGTGTGGACTTCGGTCAACTCATGTACTAACTTGTTTTTTGGATTAATGAAATATATTTGTGGTTCTAAAAAAAAAAATCTTTAATGCATTTATATTTATTTTAATGAATTAATAATTTATTTAATTAAAATATTTTTCGGAGTTACATAGATAAATTTATATGAGACTCAATAAAAACTATATATGTATATACTATGCTGTAAAAATACTAAAATTAAACAGTGAAGTTAAAATATAAATTATACAATTAAATACATATTTAAATTTATATCTTATTTTAATGAATAATTAAAATTTATGAGAGTAATTTTTATGTGTTTTGTAGGGAGCCAATATACTACTACGGAGTTGTTAGGAGCTAACTATATAAAGTGTGTTATAATACTGTCTAATATTTGGTTCAAGTTTGAGGGATAAAGTTTATTTTTAAAAGAAAAATAGCATGTATCAGTTATTATTTAACGGGTGGAGTAGCATGTAGAAAAATAGCAAGTTTGGGGGATAAAGTTTATTATCTCTACATGCGGGGTCCTGAACGGGTTCAACTTGGCCCCCTCTCTGAAAAACTTATATTTTACTAACTTATCTATAAAATAAAATGTTAGTCAGGTCTTGTTTTACGACGATACGTGACTGGTTCGAGTAGGGTGGCATTCACATATGTTCGAGGCTTGGGTGGCTGCTTTTGTTATAGCATATGGTCTGGTAGGAATCTTTCGCTTTTTCGGCAAAAGTTATTTGATTTAGTTGAAATTAAAAGTGTGATTATACCTTGTTTAATTCGACAGAGGTCTTATATCCTTCATTTAAATCTCATGTTGATAATTGCTTTGGAGTTCACTGATCTGAACTTAACTGTATGAAATTGAATTAAACTAAACTGAACTGTACTAAAGTAATGTATAAATTATAACTAAGCACTGAACTAAATTACACAAAATACTAAAATTAAACAATGTATATACTATGCTGTTAAAATACTAAAATTAAACAATGAAGTTAAAATATAAATTTACACAATTAAATACATATTTAAAGTTATATATTATTTTAATGAATAGTTGAAATTTATGAATTCGTTTCGTCGTAATAAATTAAAATATATCTTTAAATTTATGAATTTTTTATTTTAATATATAAATAATTTATTTAGTTAACAATATCTATATAAGATTGGTGTCTATGAATTTGTCTTGCAAAGATGAATTCAAATATATACTCAAAATAATTTTTGGAGTTTTACATATAAAGCTGTATACGATTTAATAAAAGTTATAACGTACCAAAAATAAATAGTTACTTCTAAATTAATATTTTTCTTTTAGTTTATTTTTATTCATGAAATTAAATAAAATTCAAAGAGGGAGAATTTATCTATGTGGGATATGTGTCTTTATTGAGAACTCACACCAATTTTATTATATATATACATTTAGATATGTTTCCAAAACCATTAAATGTAGTTCAAATCATTAGCCAAGTAGCAACAAGTCCTAGTGACTTCACTTGATCGATATGTACGTGTGTATATATTGATCAATTCACTTTATATATATCTTCTACTACTTCCTTTTCTCCATATCTCATATTGTCCAACATCAAAATCAATAAAAAGCATGGAGTTGAACCACTCAAGTGATGATGACTACTCATCACCACCACCACTACCGGTTATAACGCCGTACGCCCACCCTCACACCAGCAACGACCTCGAAAAGGTGCTTACGAATGCAGAGCTACCATGGTTAAAGCGAATGAGAGCGGCCACATGGATCGAAATGAAGCTACTGTTCAAACTGGCTGCGCCTGCAGTGATGGTGTACCTGATCAACAACGCCATGTCGATCTCGACTCGTATATACTCCGGCCACCTCGGTAACCTTGAGTTCGCAGCAGCCTGTCTCGGTAATCAGGGAATCCAGTTGTTCGCCTACGGCCTACTCGTACGTTCTTACATACTTGTGTGATGTGTCTCAGCTGCAAAACAACTTGCGAATATATAATATTCTCTTTTTAATATGTGGTTCCAATTTCCAAATAAATTAAAGTGCTCTATATCAAAGTAGAAGCTGTTATTCGTTGAGAAATTTGAAACAGGAAAGATTCATTTTATGAACTTATTTGGGCCATATATAGCTAGTCTTGGTGAAAACTCGACTTTTAAAAAACAATGGAAATTTTATGCACTACACTTGTAATATATTCTTTCAAGGTAACATTAACTGCTGGTCCGATCCGAGCAATTAAAGTCCTACTAGATCTAGTATGTAAGCATCTTAAATCTATATGTCAACATCTAAAATCTACATGTAAGTGGATATTATTACGTGTTAGTGTAATTCTTACATGGAAAAATTAATATCTTGATACCAAGAGATGTTGATCTAGCCACGCTATTCTAATTGGACCGGAACGGTAGGTTATATACTATATGTGGATCACTATCTTGAGTACGGTGTAGTTAGGATCTGTTTTGTGTAATTGTAGTTTCTTGAACTTAACTAGATTAAATTAAATTATAAAATATAATCAAATTATAAAATATAATTAAATAAAATTAAACTTAACTAAATAAATTTTCAGTTGAAAAGAACAAAGTTAATAATAACGAATTGATATTGACACTGAACACTTCATTTTCTTAAATAGATACACAAAATGGAGTCGAGTATATCATATACTCTATGTCTATCCATCCGGTCCTGTTAGGCATGTATTAATATGTCCAACCTTTCTCTAATATTGTCTAAGAATAAAACGTAAATATATATATAAAATGTTCCATTAAATTTTTATAATCAAAGTTTAGCAATTCGAATCAGGCATCTAGTATGCATTATAATTTTCGTGGTCAAAATTTGATTCGATTCGCCTTTGCAGTTGGGAATGGGAAGCGCAGTGGAAACCCTGTGCGGGCAAGCATACGGTGCACAACGTTACGAACTCCTAGGGCTCTACCTCCAACGAGCAACCGTAGTCCTAATGCTCTTCAGCATCCCAATCGCAGTTGTTTACATCCTCTCCCGTTCCCTCCTCCTGGCCATAGGAGAGTCGGAACAAGTATCAACCCCAGCCTCAATCTTCGTATACGGCCTAATCCCCCAAATATTCGCATACGCAGTAAACTTCCCAATCCAGAAGTTCCTGCAGGCACAAAGCATAGTGGCCCCGAGTGCATTCATATCACTAGGGACACTAGTGGTCCATCTGATAGTGAGCTGGGTGGCAGTGTACAAGATTGAGCTCGGCCTGATTGGTGCATCGTTGTCGCTGAGCTTGTCGTGGTGGATAATCGTGGCGGCTCAGTTTGTGTACATATTGGTTAGTGAGAAGTGTAAGGAGACGTGGAGAGGTTTCACATGTGAAGCATTCAGTGGTCTTTGGGAGTTTGTGAAGCTGTCCATTGCTTCTGCTGTGATGTTGTGTCTGGAAACGTGGTACTTTCAGGTTCTTGTTCTTGTTGCTGGCCTCCTGGATAATCCTGAGATCGCCTTGGACGCACTCTCCGTTTGGTAATGATATGGCATCACTCCACCTTAATTAATTCCGGTTTTTTAGATGCCAGACGCGTAATCACTGGTACACAATTTCACGTAGCATGTGACATGAATATGACATCTTCTATTAAAGAGTATAGCAATAATTACGTCACATTCTACAAATCACTTCGATTAATTCCCTGATTGTAGGTTAATGATCTATTATGCCTAATAAAACAAACAAAATTATTAGATGGCCGCAATTTGGCCAAGTTTTCCACAATTGCTACAACACGGTGTATGCTAATTTACGGGGAAAAAATGAAGTGAGTGATTGCAATAATTGTTTAAATGACCTGAGGAGTAATTCTAGTGTTTTTTTACAGCATGTCTGTGAATGGGCTAATGTTCATGGTGTCAATTGGATTCAATGCTGCTGCCAGGTATGTATGTAGTGTCCTTTAATAACTCTTATTAATACATGTATATTTCAAGTAAAGAATTTCAAAATAAAATTAATTATAATATCTCTGGCAGACGTGATTCAATTCTCCTCCAAATCTATGAAAATACCTAAGGTGTAATTTTTTATTTCTCTTTAAACGAAGGGTGATTCGAAATACCGACTTATAAATTGAAGTTGAAGCATCTTATCAATTTAGTTGTTTCGTTTCGTTGTTAGATGCATGTTTAATTTGGTCCCATTTATGATTAAATCTTCCTCACGAACTTTGGTGCTTGAGCTTTAAACTGGTCATGAATGTGTTCTCAGTCTATTGTCGTCCGTTTGTAATACTACGATACTACCCTTCGGAACTAACATTGATTGGGCCCGTTATACAACCAGTCTACCACTCCCATGACAATTTTTGGTCACATGTTTACTTGTTTATCACCAGTGTGAGAGTGAGCAATGAAATCGGGGCCGGGCACCCAAAATCCGCTGCCTTCGCAGTGGTGATGGTGAATCTTGTTTCTTTCGTGGTGGCGCTGTTGGAAGCCGCTATCATTCTATCACAACGCCACAATATTAGTTACATATTCACCGAAGGCGAGATCGTTGCAAATGCAGTGGCAGACCTTTCTCCGTTACTGGCAGTGACACTCATCCTAAACGGCATTCAACCTGTCTTGTCTGGTACTCCTTCCATCCCTATCAATTCTGTACGTTTCAATTGGCAGGATAAGAGGATCAAAGTTAGAGTACTTGTGAACAAATAACTGGGAATAAATAGTAACTATCATTTCCTTGATCATTACAAACATTTTTAAAATTATATACGTGTTTCAGTTGATGACTTGATGTTCTATAACATTTTTGGAACTCTAGTGATTATTAGTGAATAGACCTGCAGAAAACAACATGTGCGTCACAAATCGAAGTTCAATTTGGTCATTCCATGAGACGTGACATTACATTGTAATCTAGTTAAGCTTTCCACACCGCGTGACGATATTTTATACCTTATAACATTTCATCATAAAATATATTTAATTATAAAAATTATCGAAGTAAATAATATATGTATATAACGACATATATTAAACATTTAAATTTAAGTGTAGTGTTTATAGGTAAACATTCGATGATCTCATTTCTCCAAGAAGTTAGGTTGTCATTTAATAATTTTATTATGATTGGATGTACTGATAATTGGACAATTATCTTGAAAATGAGAAAGGAAGAAATGGAAAAAGAGTGAGTTTTCATGTGAAGAAATTAGGTGGTTTCTTTTTTGTCTGGATGGCTGTAGTAGTTTGTAGCTTAGTAACAAGTCCTTTTCCTGTGGACACACATTAATTCTGAGATTGAATGAATCTTCATTCTAATCTTCCAATCAGTGAACTAATTAATAAATTAAATCATGATAAATGAGTTGAGCAAAAGGCTGGAGATTAAAGAGGAGCAGGTAGTAAGAATAATATGTATACTCCAGGACAAAATATCAGATGCATCATATATGTTCTTAATTAATTAATTATGTACAATATCCCACTTCCAACTTCTAATATACTATAATAATAACCCACATACTTAAACAACCGTGAATATCACAAAATTAAATAGTACTAAAGTATGTAGCTATGTTCGATATTTGATTTTGACTTCAAAAAATATGTTTATGAAAATTGAAGGTGTTGCGGTGGGTTGTGGATGGCAAGCATTTGTGGCTTATGTAAATGTTGGTTGTTACTACGTTGTCGGAATTCCACTTGGATGTCTTCTCGGCTTCAAATTCAACTTCGGAGTTAAGGTATGGTAATTTTTTCCAATAAATAAATGAGGGGAAAATTATAAATACCAAAAATCGAAGTTAAGGCATGACTTTTCTTTCAATAAACACCAAAAATCGAACTATACACCTCCTCTTACTACTCCAACTATATTCACCACCATATCACTTTATGCCTTAAAAAGAGAAAAAATAATGATAAAATAATATCTCACGTTTATATTATTATTCATCACTATGACCATTTTTTAGTATAGAGTGTCATGAATAGTTGACATAATTCACTAATAACGATGTTATTAGGGAATTTGGACGGGAATGATAGGAGGGACATTGATGCAGACTCTTATTCTACTGTGGGTAACGTTTCGAACAGATTGGGACAAAGAGGTACAAATATATATATGATCGTCCAGTATCACTCTATTTGGTTTATTACACAAATGACATATCATATATATACTCCCATATTAAATATCGATATCATGATTCATCTCACTTTTAAGTGGTTATTAAAACTACCTAATCTAACTCAAACAAGCATATTCGAGGTTCACGTAAAGGAATACTTAAAAAAAAGTATTAATCCCTCCGTCTCACTAAACTTTATACATTTATCATTTTTAAATGTACTACTAGACTTCATACATTACTACAAAAAAGAAGTTACCCACGAGTAACAAATAATAAACAATATCAATTTTACACAAAAATTACATATTTTACCACTAAAAATACACATTTCCCCAACTTATTCATTTTCTACCATTACTTTTAACTTTTTTTTATAAAACTACGCGTCAACTCTAATTAATGAAGTTTGATGGAACGGACGGAGTATCTGTTTCTAAGGATCCTTAATGACATTTAAAGTGTGTTGTAAAAATAGTACTGGTAGTAAAAGTTTTTTGGAGCATCCTGAATTTGGAATGATTGTCTAAACTATGTTGTAAATGGATGTTTTAGGTTGGTATATAATGGTACTCAATGCTAATACGAATAGAAAAAGTTCTCTGGGCGAAGATATATCTAGTGTGTTTGGATCATGCATGTAGTATAGAAATAATAAGATTTTATTTACAACTATTTGACACTCCAACTTCTATGCCGGTCTCACCTCCAATGTAACTACCACTTACAACCGATGTTTGTTCCACACTTTGATTCTATATGCATACCACATATTTGGGATGCATTTGGACAAAGATCAACATGGTACAAGTATAAAGAACCATTATGGAGTAGAACCTAGATTGGGATGGATATTATTGTCTACAGGTGAAACTTTTCCACATTTTGCATTCACTGGTCCAAAAAGACAAAGGAGCAGTTTAAAAGTCATGCATAGTCATTTGTCAATATTGAACTACTAGTACTAGTACTACATTTGATATAAAAATCATCACATTTCAGGTGGAGAAAGCAAAGAAGCGTTTGGACATGTGGGATGATATAAAACAGCCTCTGCTCCTCAAGAAATAATACTCAGCTCACACAGCGCTCCACTTTAAGTTTACATTCATGGAATATGTCACCCATCTTTTCATTTTGAGTTCTCATTCATCTTCACTTGGAAATACTGTGCTCAAATTATCTGGAAAATGGCCAAAACCATACATGCACGAGATGATGTAATAATCATTTACGGTACTGCACAAGGGCATGGAGGGTGAAAGAAAGATCATATTTGACCTAATTGAAATATAAATAGCAATATCTGGCATTGAGATTCACAAGGTATCTATATCTTTGACAATATTACAGTTCTTTCCCCTAGTTCAGCACCACAGAGATCTAGCTATCAACATCGATTCTACAACTTAAACAAAAACAATTCGACAGATAAACAATGATAGATCAGATCACATTCCAGACAGAAGCTAGCTTACAACACAAACCATGAGACCTTCACATGGTGTACATCAATGTATGAAACTCATAATTGTAGCAAAATTTCTTTCTTTTTTCCTTTTCACCCAAACAAAACTTCGGTGCAAACAATCATATAAATAACGGAAACAATGGTGCAGGAGTCAGACAGGGAAAATCTGGGAATGTTATGTTCTTGCATCAGTTTGAAGATCACTGCAGGTGAGACCAATTCCATATCTGAGATCTTCATTTTTATATATTAACAAGTTGATCCATCCCTACATACCGGAAGGAGAACTTACAAGAACTATGTGCGGAGAGCCAGCTGCTAGCCAAAAGTTGTAGCCGGATCATAAGAATCAAGTTGTCTCTTAACAATGCTGTTAGTATTAAATCAAGCCACATGCTCTCTTTAATCGATATCCATGTCGTCCCTTTTATCTTTTGCATCAGAGTCAGATGGCCCTCCAGTATTTTGAGATGAAAACTTGGGCCCCGTTACATGCTTATACATCCTGAGACATTTTTTGAGAAAATTCAAAAATGAATTAAACAAATACAAGAAACATAGAAACAACCTGAAGCAAATTCACTGTGGAAGTCTTTGCATGGGACTGAACAAAGCAAAATACTGAACATATATATCATGTACTCTTTTATGCATCAGAACAAGAATGAAAACAGATCCAGGGGCTTATGGTAATTTGTGTACATACGCATCAAGAGCATCTGCTTTTCTCTTAATTTCACCAGACCAAAGTACAGGATCTGCGTTCTTGGGCAGTGAATCCTGATGTTGGCTTTTCTCTCGAAGCCATTGCTCTGCTTTATTGCATTCTTCAATGACCTTCAAGAGTAAAAGTAACATTACTAATAAACCTCTAGCAAATAATCTGGATACATGAACATGAATTATTAAAGGAACCATACTCCATCTCTTTCACTAGGTGGAAGTGATGCTGCTGCCGTCTGATACTCCACTATGCAACGTAGCAGCCTTCTGGTTGTCTGTGCCCTCGCCTCCTCGTCTTTATAGCGATTTTCAATAGGATCCACCATCTTAAAAACATGAGAAGACTCAGTATCGATAACAGGATCTGTACAATGCAGATATCACAAGCAAAAAAGGAAAAGGAGGCATGGTGCAGTAAATTGAACCTTCTTCAGATCCTCCAACTTCTCAGTATAGACATTAATAGTCTCGTCATCTCCATCTTCATAGAGCCAATCCTCTGTAAGTTGTAAGCTACTGGAAATTCCTTCCTTCTCAGAATCAGTGGCAAAGCTCCGATATGAATTCAAAAGCTATTCATACGTTCACAAGTAACAAATCAGAACTTTAAAGGGTCAAAAGGGTGAACATAACACTCTAATGGAGCACAGCGAACCGAGTAACATAAAACATGCTTGATATGTGGAGGTTCACTTGAAATTCAACCCAAAACAGACAATTATACCCAGTAAATTCTGCCAAATCATCACATCAATCTTGCACCATTCTTACCTTACACTCTTGATATACTGCCATAAAATCACACCACAGTAAACCTTAATCCAACACATAATCCAATTGAGCACGTTCAAGCAGACACTCCCTATCTAGGCAAGCTCTATGTAATCGTGATATAAATCTAAACTCAGAATCAAATTATAGATTGACTTAACTTACTGACTAGCTGAAAAACAACTGCTAGGGTTTCTGTTCCAAAAACAAAATTAAATTTAATCAAGTCAGATGTATTAGCATTTTCACATATATATAGCTACAATCCAGTAGTTCTAGCATGCTATATAGCTATTAAACCTGGAATGTATCTCCAAAACTAGCATAGCTTTATTTGTCTGATATTTTGACTCATCTATTTAAATTAAATGTGCATGGAGTTCATTTGAAATGGCTAGTTGGGAATAAAAGTCGAAGCCACTGGTCTTGCCCGTATCTTCTACCTTAAACCAATCACAACACTATAGAAGCATGCTCCTATCAACCATAATGAAAAAATAAGAACATACCTTGTTTCGTGTTTCATATACATAAGACTCCAGGGCATTTTTCTTCTCTTTGGTCTGTTCCATCTTTATATCATGCTGAGCTAACTGAAACTCTTTCTCCTGAGCTTGGGAGACCTCAGCCGTAGTCATTTGACCATACTCCTGCTCATCGATGAATATGTCCTGCCTCCTGATAGCCTTCAGCCTTCTTATTCCATGACCCTGTAGATGTAGAAGAAAAGCATTTCAACACATGTACAGCTTTAGGAATAATATGAATATCATGTGAGAATGTATCAAGCCGTCAATCACTATATCAGCTAGAAATGTATAAAAACTATATCCAGATAACATGATTATGAACATGGCAAGCTACTTACTCCTGTACTGAGGCATAAATTTCAATTCTACTTGCAAACAGATGAATTGTCTGTTTGCTGATTATAAAGGTATGGGCTTGGGCGGTGTCTATATGATGTCCAAAGACCACACGTTAACAGCCAAATGCCAATTCAAACAAAGGTCTAACCAGTAATCTGCATTTTAGATTGAGTTGTGCCGGAGCTGAAGTATGATATTGTATTTCTCTCTATTATATCTTGTACGGCTGTACCCGCATGAGCTTCAAGTTTGTTTCCCAGACAAGGGAAAAACACACACTAATTATTTCACAAAGGAAGCACAGTACGGAGAATAGTTCCCAAGTGTTTGACACAGATCCAATCACTATAACCTAACTTCTCTCTTGAATACAATTGGGTACAAGATGCATTAAAAAAAATACTGGACTTACAAAACCATTTGCTTTGCCAGATGACTCATGGCTGCTTGGCTCCACATTTTCCGAATGGTCATTATTACCGTTGTTATGGGTAGAGTCACACGGATGATCATCAATGAGCTGCACAGGCAAATGCAGTTTCACAATGATATATACATCAATAATAAGATCCTCCTTAGTAGAACCAAAGAAAGATCCACTTACAGATGCAGAATCAACACTAACAATGCCATGGAGGTTTAGCTGTACTTTAACTTTTATCTTTGCTTTCTCCACGTGAGAAACTCTGAATGGTCCAATCTGGAAATTGAGAATTTCAAAAATATATATCATATTAAACAGATGATGTTGGTCACCAGAGGCTTATTAGAGCCATGAATAGCTTAAGTATAGAATCCACTGGGATAAATATGGAAGCCAAGGCACACTCCTATTTGCTATCTAAATATGGAACAAACCACTGCTAGACACACATATAATTTCACAGAAGAGACCACAAGTGTGACAACATAGCTAGTATGAAACCACATCCTCATCCGTTTCAGTAAGTCCTTAAAGCACTTGTGTCTACTAGAACATCTGTAATACGTTGATAACTTAAATCATGTGTACCTTTATAGAGCTTATTCTTGTCGGCACACCAGAAGGCAGTTCATTCTGGGGTGCATAAAAGGTTTCCATTGAAAATATATCATTTCGATGTATTGTAAGTGCCTTGGTACTTGGGAAAGCACTTCCTTTAGGAAACAACACACCGCCGGCTAACGTGCATACAGGCACTTTATCCGATGAAAACCCAATTGAGAATGGAAAGCAGTCTTGCACCTGCACAGGAGAGGTTAATATACTTTATGCACTGTGTGTTCAACCAAGAATTAACTGACAAAAGTGCTGCTTAAAGATGAACCAAAAGGATGATATATCGAGTATCAAAGACTTTAAAACTTCATGGAATACCTTATATACTGGGTTCAACCAAAAATCAATTGACAAAAGTGCTGCTTAAAGATGAACCAAAAGGATGATGTATCAAAGTTTTAAACTTCATGAAATACTTTATATACTGTGTTCAACCAGAAATTAACTGACAAAAGTGCTGCTTAAAGATAAACCAAAAGAATAATATATCAAGCATCAAAGACTTTTAAACTTCAGAATGTACACTAGTATAGTATTATTAACAATTTAATATATTGTCACATACGACAAACCTCAAAATCTCTGACTCGGAATATGGGGCTGAGCATTGCAGACTGAAGAGCACAGCCGCGAGACACACATTCACTGGCATTTAGTGAACGCCTGGGCTCTTTCCTGAAAACTGAACTCAAAATCTTAGTAATTGCAGGTATACGGGAACCCGATCCGACAAGCTCAACAGTGTGTACATTCTCTACATTCAGGCCAGATTCAAGCAAAGCTTTACGACATGGAATACCAATCCTTTCAAGTAACTCAGATGACAGCTTCTCAAAATCATCTCTTTTAATGAAGCCTTTGACATCTTTCTCTTCCATCAAGCATTCAATGCTAATGGGTGCCTCTGCATTAGCGCTCAAAACTTTCTTCAGCTTCTCACATGCAGCGCGGAGCCTCAAAGAAGCACGCGCATTAGAATAAACATCAATCTTGTACTGTTCCTTAAATTGAGCAGCAAAATGTTTAAACAGAATTTCATCAAAGTCCCGTCCTCCCAAATTCATATCAAATGCATGAGACAAAACCTTCATACGCCCAGGTTCAAATGATATAACAGCTACCTGTGTGTCACTATGACCAACATCGACAAAAACAACATTTGCTTGACCCTTGCTTGGGAAATCTTTCTTGTATATACCATACCCAAGCCCAGTAGCAGTACAATCATGCATCAATCTCAAAGGCTTCAATCCTGCAATCTCCGCAGCATGCAAGTAAGCACGTCTCTGAACAGCCGTGAAATAGGAAGGAATACCAACCACACAATCCGCAACCTTCATCTCCAGATTCTTCTCCGTGATCTGCTTCAAATGAGCAAACAGCATTGCCAAAATCTGAACCGGAGTAAAACTTTGTTTCTCATCCAAGTACTGCAAGTGGATAAGTATCCCACCATCCGATCCCTTAGAAGTCTCAAATGGCAGCAACCTCAAATCATCCTGCACAGAAGGTTCTCCAAAATTCCGACCAATCAACCTCTTGATTTGAGATATCGTCGACCTGGGGTTCATCGTAGCAGACGCAGCCCCAGCAGAGCCTATAAACCTCTGCTTATCACCAAACGAGACCACAGCCGGATTCTCCCGCTGTGACTCATCATTCAGTAGCACGTCCACCCCCCGTTGCTTAGTAACTGCTATCACACAGTTATCATTACCAATGTCAAACCCTACCACACTCATCTCGAGCTGATTACTCAAATCACCAACCAACAACTACACAAAATTCAGCACCAACACGAGATTCAAAACCCTGCAACCAAACAAAACGATTCAAATAGCATTCACCTATGCCCTAACAAAAACCCAGCCCAATCATTGAAACGATCATGATCAATTCATATAGAGCTGCATAGAATCTTCCAATGATGAGATTACTGATAAAAACAAGCGAAAAAATGATGTAAAATGCAGATAACTGAAACACGAATCAACACGTACCTGTTGGAAATGTAATCAGAGAAAAAAGAACCCTAAAAGTCCAAGGATTGAACGAAGCAACGAATAAGGGAAGGAGAAAAGTCTCCGATTATTGGGGCAAATTTGAGCTGACGATGTTTCGGAGATTTTTCTTTTTCTTTTTCTCTCCCGAGGGTTATTTTATTCGGTGTAGCTAGACCTGACAATCGGTCATTCGAATTGGGTCAATTTGAGTTGGGTCATTCTCGTCCGTTTTTTATTTTGAATCGGGTCGGGGTCGGGGTCGGGGTCGGGTGATGTTCAAGTTTAGATAATGATCGGGTTTGGATTGTTTCAGGTTATTGATATTTTAGGTCGTTTTACATCCGATCATTTCGGATAGGGCCACTTCACATCTCGATCACTTCGGGTTATGATGTTATTTGGATTTGGATCCTTTCGCATTAAAAAAATTCGGATTACTTCGGGTCGATTATTTTTGAATTTGAGTGTTATTCGGGTTTGAGTCCTTTTGGATTAAAAAAGTTCGGATTGTTTCGGGTCAAATATTTTCGGATTTTGGTCATTTTTGAACTAAAAAAATTCGGATTGGTATGGGTCGAATATTGAGATAGTTTTATGCAATGCACATTTTTAATATACTATACAATGATACTTTGTTACTGTTGAAAGTCTATGTGTTCTAACTTCTAACTTATGAAAGACTTGTCAAATTAGAATTTTGTTACTTTGGATTTGAATTGACAAAGAACATGAGAATATAATTAGTTTGGTACTTACTATGCAATATGTTTCAGTGAAATATACCAGAATATCATCTTTGTAGTCCTTTTTAATAATCGTGTTTCTTCTTATATTGTATTTTTATTTAAGACCTGTTAATGAATATAATATTTCTGCAAGTGAATTATTCAATGGTTTATGACGAGTTCCAAGTCATATTCAAACAATTGATAGATGATATACAAATATATAGACCGTATACTAATATGACTTAACTGCTTGATGAACTTATATGCAATTCAATCGCACTTATATTTACTTTTAATGTTTCTCAAGTAGAGTACTAAAACTTACAAGTTTATTGGATAAACTTTAAAATTCATCATTTTTAGAAGATTGAAAAATTAAGTAAAAATAAAAGAAAAAACATATCATTCATAGCATGTTGTGATCATTTTAGTTTTATAATAATTGTAATGGCCAAAATTCGCTCTTCCAGCAAAACTGGCAAATTGGTCCATCAAGGCCCCGACCCAATCCAAGATCTTCAAATGAGTCCATCTCAACCTCACACGCCGGTCGGGCCTCCCTACTTCCTAGCGGACAGACACACTAGCAAACACGCTTGGTGGGTCTGACGGACATGCGAGCCAACACGCTTGGCGAGTCTGACGGACGTGCGAGCTAACACGCTTGGCGAGTCTGACATACATGCGAGCCAACCTTATCTGACCGACTCGCCCAATCTACCAAACGAATTCAACCGACTTGAGATTCGTCCAACCTAATTCGCAAGGCCAACCATGTTAGCCTAACGGACTGACCGACCCACGTGGCACGACCAACTCAGTCAGTCAGTAAGCAACCGACTAGACTGAGTCAGCCCACGAAACGACTCCAGATCTGAAAGATATGAGAGGTGGGTACGGACTATAACGGTTGGACGGTCTAATAGGAAGCTAGGCGGAAGGAGGAATGATCGGATTCGAACTACGAAAAACCCTAGCAATCAATCGATCTCCTCTCATTCAACCCTCAGTACTCTATCAGTCGGTCAGACGATCAAGCTCTCAGGGTGCCAGTCAGACGACCAAGCTCTTAGGTTGTCAGTCAGACAATCAAGCTTCATCTTCCGCCATCCTACCCTCGCTTATCGACGATCATTAGCTAGCTTCCCTTCACACGGTCAACTAGCACATTGTCGGTAACCATTCCATCTTCGC